>JAOWBL010000021.1:3199969-3235329 GCA_028564865.1 Zenarchopterus dispar | reverse complement strand
ATAAACTACATAACTATGTCTGTGCATATAAATATACCTTGGCAGACATTTCTTAAAGCTTATGTCCTATTTATGTGTGATACTAGGGAACATGTAGGAAGTGCCTTTTTTTGTATTCATACCATAAATTATGTATGTCATTTCCTTAAAATAGAGGGAAAGGCCAGATCACCCTGTCACCAGTAGTGCTTTTTGTTTTAAAATGTTGTTTGTGAATGTGGAGCATCCCAGGGCCTTCAGAGCAGAGCTGACTAAACCTGACTTGTTTTCAAGGTTTAAATGCCAATCTAAAGCAGTCAAGTTTAAACAGTCTACCCGTGGTCCTTTCACGTATACAATCACACATCAGTGTACCGGTTTATGCGGGCCACCTTGGGAACAACAGACCTCCTTTGTGTTCTTTGTTAGTGCTTAAGCCCACAGTTTGGTTTGTCAGCAGTTTAGGCTTGTTTGAACGCTTTTGCTGGCAGCACTAGAGGTCTGGAGGGGCTCACCTTGTGGGACACCTTGTGAAGGGAGATGGAGCAGACACCACCTCACAGTCCTGGAATGTGCCTGGCTCTTTTAACCTTGATGTTAGTGAGAGATGCAGCTTTATTTCATCTTTTTTCTTTTTTTTTCTCAACCAAAGACATGTAAAGTATTTCCATTGTTAGACCAGTTAATATTTTACCCGCAGCTCTTTGAAAAAGCCCAGTAAGGTGGTTTGTTTTAGGTTGCCGATGACACAGCAAATTCCTCAGACCGGAGCTGGAGACAAGTTTGTGCTAGAGATCCATTATCAGCCAACCCGACTCAGCACAGGTGGGACCTGCGGTCCACGCTCAGCCCTCCAGCTGTGCGTACGAGTTCATTATGTCAGTCCGGCACAATTAGCCAGCTATTGTTTTTATCTGAGTGCAAAAGGGAGGAAGTGTGTAGAGATTTATAGCTGCAGGGAAAAGAGAAGTGTGTGAGAGAGAGATGCGGCGCGGAGATTGGAGAGGACTTTCCTGTGAAACACAGACAAAGTCGAGGTGCTAGGTTTATTTCGGGAAGGATTTGTAATGTAGCTAGTGAAAGTACAGAAAGTGAGTAGAGGGAGTACATGGGAGGTTTTTGTTTTATACCAAAGATGTAATGAGACTTTGACATGATTCAGGGGAATGGGTAGGACTCAAGCAAGTCTTTTGGATTTTTCATTGAGTGGAAATCCCCACTGGTGAATGAAATCATCCCCACAGCGGCTTTACCTCATGTTTGGTTTATTTTCCCTTCTTCTTTTATTTTGTGTTTTTATTTTCTGTCTGAGATGCTGGAGGCTGTTGACACAGCTTGTTTAGAGGGCCAGTGTGTGACGTGTGTCTTCTCTATGGTCTTAGAAAGCGTATTACTCTTTTCATCTTCTCAACAACACACACACACACACACACACAAAAACAAACAAACAAAAAAAAACTAGAGAACAGTGACTGACCTCATCCACAGTGTCGAGTGATGTGGATGGAAAAACATTCAGTAGATGACCCAAAAGAGAAAGATCACATGTTGAATGTTTCCGGTGGTCAGCTCGTGTGCTGATAAGGTCCTGGGTATGGAGTCGAATGAGAGACCCACAGCGTATTATATTGCATTTTATTGCCTTTTGTATTGCATTTTATTGTCAACTGGATTTACAGTGAGAAAATTATACTATGTTAGTATTTTGTTTTATTATGCTTCTGTTTTTGATTTTACAAAATATAAGAAATGTTATATTACTTTATGTATGGCGTAAAATACTTCCTTCCTTGAAGTATTTGAATTTTTCTCCAAAAAACAGACAAATCTGATGTGGAATTGGTTTAACCTCATGTCTTGCTGTTGTGGTACATCTGAGGGTCAGACCACCTTAAAATGGCAAACAAATAAAGAATATTTTATAGTTTAAGTCTTGATTTGATTAGAAAATGAAAGTATTTGTACTGATTTCTCAGCAGCTGACCCTAAGAAAATTATTTATCCTCATCTACCAAAGTGGGGGGGGCCCAAAATTCTGGAAGAGATACCAACAGAAACATATATAAACAAATGTAAAGAATCTACTTTGCCAAACTGGAAATAACTGGTGCATATTTGTTAGTTAGAAGAAAGTCTAATCATAGGAAAACTTGACTGGATTTTGTTATGACAATAATAAATTAGTATTATTATATTATTTAAGTATTATTTTTGTTACAGCTTATTATAATTTTTGTTTTATTGTTTTGTCTGTGGTGATCCTGGACTGCCAAGAGTAATTAAGTTGCGTGGCTTCGGTATCTTTATTGATTTTTTTTTTTTTTTTTTGATTATGAAAATTATCATTATAAGTGTTTTTTTATACCTGTATTTATTGATCAAGCCATTTAAAATTATTGTCAAGTACTCTGTGTTCTTGCTTTGCGTGCTGTGGCCTGTTCGTTGTGTTCAGGATGTACTGTACACAAAATTATGTCTCAAACAGAGTGGTATCATCTCAATGAGGGAGGAGTTGGTCGAGCGTCTTAGGAGAAAAAAGTCGAGAAAAGTCTCTGAAATCATGTAAAATGTCTTAATTCATCATTCAGGTCAACACAATGCCCCTGTAGTACTGTATCAAGACAAATAAATGGATCTTGAAAAGTTTAATGTGCATGTTGTTTTGCTTTGTATTGTCCTTTTTCACAGTTACGTAACAGTATGTTATAATTAGGACATTCCCTGAAAGCAGACATGGAAAAACATCAATAAACATGCAGCAGATTTAATTCAGTTTAAATTCCGTTCAATTTATTTATATAGTGCTAGCTCACAACAAAAGTCAGCTCAGGACATTTAACAGGGAAAGTTAATGAGTTCAATACAAGTCCAATTAAATACATTCCATTTCAGTTCAATTATATCCCAATTACATTAAATTCATTATAACTCAATTCTGTCAGTTTGATCAAATTCCCCACAGCTGTATTCATATAATGCCAGCTCTTCAAAAAAATGAAAAATTGCATCAATCTTTGGAGTCAGTTCAGGCCATCCTGTGCATGCATAGGCCAGTGGGCAACATTGGAAAGTGAAAATTGTCTTTTAACAAGAAAACCCCTCCCTCAGAACAGGGGAGGTATCCATTTGCCTCAACTGGTGGTGGTGTGAGGGGACAGCAAAAAAAAAAGAAAATCATACACAAGAAAAGGGATATCTTCTTTATGAAATAAAAGAGAAATCTGTAGGGGGCAAATATGTATATAGAAAGTAAAGTGATGAGCATGAGAACAAGTGCTGAATGTATCACGGGAAGTCTACCGGCACTCAAGGCAGCACAACGAAAGTGCTGGCTCACCTGAGTTAACTTTAACTATAACCTTTATCAGAAAAGAAAATTGTCTGCCTCCAGAAACCATACTGGCAGTTGGTTCCATGTTGCCTGGCCTGATATCCTAATTCTTTTCCTCTTTCAAACAAAGAATTAGTCCTCTTCGTCTGGATTAGACTTCCAGGGGACCGGTACCAACAGAAACAGCCAGTGGATAGAGATACAACTGATCAGAGAAACAGAGATGTAGGCAGAAGAAGTATCAACAAAAGAAATCTAAAATGGTATGAAGGGGAGTAAGAATGCTGCTGAATGACTGTCATTGGTTTTGCAGTACAATTACGTCGATCCAAGGTGTTATTAGCAATTCTGCAGCCATCTTGGTTGTTTTGAATAGTGGCCCTCTGAATGATGCTGTACAAGTCATCTCATAAAGCCCATAAATCCCGTCCCCACTGCAATTAGTTCAGTACGTTCTGTACCACTGGAAATGGCTCCTGGATGGGAGGGGGTACCAGATCCATTTCACGACAGGGAATTTTCGCTAAGTGAATGGGTACGGCTGGCCAGGCTCAGTTCCACTCAAAAAAAAAAAAAAGCATGAAAACTCAAAACTCCACCTCTCATTCTACTTTTGGAAACTCTAGGAACCACAAATAAGGTTGCAGTCTGGAAGCAAAGTGCTTTGTTGGGACAGTAAGGAACTCTGAGCCATTTCAGATGGAGCTTGTCCCTCAAGTGCCAAAAAAAGAAAGAAAAAAAACTGTATGCCTCAAGTTTATGCCTTAAGAGTTCAAGTCTGATTCCCAAGGTTCCCTTTGAAATACGAAGATCTTCAAAGCACAGCTCTTGTTCTTTAGAAAGTTATTTCTGGTCCTAACCAGTGGTGGAAACTGACAAACAACCAGTCCCATTAATTAAACTGGGACAAAAATGACAAATTTTTGGTCTAAAGTTATTTCTTCTCTCAGTGAATATGTGTGCCAAACCCTCATTGGAGAGATGGCCTGATTTCTTTTCCTCATAAAGAATGAGTGACCCATAAGCCCTTCTCGATTCCTAAAAGAGGTCAGCAGTGGCGTCCTAATTTCATCCTCGAATCGAAGTCAGCAAATTAAATTTCTGAGGGCAAATGGCTGGGGTCAAGTGCTAAAAGAGTACAGTTCCTCCTGACACAGTTTGAAAAATATCCGTCCTGTAACAAGCAGGCAGCCAGCCTGTCGAAAGCAGTACTAGCAAAGAAAGGGGCCTGTTTTGGACGCTGAAATTAGCCAGTGTTTCCACACGGCCTCAGCCGCTGCAGTTAAAATGAAATTAACTTAATGGACGTTAAGGAAATGCTCCACCCAAAATCTATTTTTTCAAGCATTTAAAAGTCATTCCCCGTGGGATAGAAAGGTGGCTGTAAAATAGCTCTTTGGTTCTGGTCAGCTTCATTTTTTAATGAATTCCAATGCTAACCAGTTTTTACGCAGGAAACAGGAATCAAAGAGCCATTGGGCTAAATCAAATCACTTTTGCAGAACAGCCCCTTGTAGCCCCTTTGTGAGCTCATCTAACGTTGATGCAGGAATTTGGTTCGAGGCACAATTTTAACTTCGTTCCTCTCGTATGGAGGCCCGTCTGGTTCACCGGAGATCACACATGATGGCCCGTACACCAAAGTACTCCTCTTCAGTTGGTCACGAGAACGAGCTGTCTTGAAGTTGTTGTCCAGGTATTAAACATGTCATTTTTTTTAAAAGTAAGAGTTTAAATGGTGGCATTTAAACCTCCTTCTGGAGGAGATAATGTATCTGAAGAAAAGCTGGTTGCAAGAAGACTAGAAAGTGTGTAACATGTAGTAAAAAGTGGACACAAATGTAAACACAAATACGATGCAGCGGGATGAGGAATGAAGAAACTTCGGCAAACTTTACAGATAGAAAAATAGTGGAATAGGTATTTTAAAACTTCTGTTAAATGCTATGAAATCATCAGCCAGTCACTTGTTTGTTAGCATGTAAATAAAGGCAAATGGCCTCCTTACCTGACTTCTACTGTTCTTGTTACCTGACTACCTCCATGTCTCATTTCCTGTAGCTGCTGTGTAAATTTACTGGAAAAATGTAAAAACCAAGTTTTTTTTTACTGTGAAAATAACAAACATCTTTGAGGAATCATTTTTTAAAGCTTAGAATGAAAATATGAATTGTAAATCTCAAAAAAAAAAAAAGCACAAATTTGGCAAACAACAAACTTGTATAGACATTTTACTTTAAAATGTAATATCTTTTTGGGGTTTTTTTTTTTTTGGTTTTCAAAAAAAATATCAGGTGTCAAATTAAGTTGCCACACAAACAATTTGTGCCACAACAAAAAGATTTATTGTCCATCACAAGACAGAGGTTCATTTCACAGTCCTGACACCTGCAGGGTGTGTTTTTCGTTCCTTTCTTTTTTTTTTTTTTTTTTTTTTTCCTTTTTTGAATCCACCTGGTAGCAGCCTCTCAAAACTCGCCATGTCTGTCTCTCTTGCTCCCTCAACTTCCCTCTCTGCCTCAGCAACCAAATGCCACAGCATTAGTCATGTCATTTTTTATTTCGTTGATATGGTGTACTTCTCCATCAACAGGAACGTGGGTGTGAGGGTGGCCCATTTTCTTCCTGCACCAAACATGATTGCAAAATGACAAAATCATGCCATATATTAGTTATCGTAACTCTAGTTTTACTTGCCCTATCAACACACAAAAAAGGTAAATTGAGAACTGCTATGCAGTTTAAACTTCGCACTTTCAATGCAAGTTGAAACGGAGACTCGCTGCTTTTTGCTGCGTGTCGCTCCTACGTCATCGTAAATCGGTCACGTGACTTCCACGTGCCGCCACGGGTATGTGGTCTTGTTGGGTTGCAGAATGGTACAAATATTGATAATGGCTTCACATTACAATTCTATCACATACCAGCCGCAACTCGCTGTAAACTAAGCAAACTTTGGTTCAAGGCCATGCAGCGAAAAGACTGGACAAAGGCCATTATCAAAAATGCTGGCATCTGAAGACTTAATATCAGGTAAGTAAAAACAACAACAAAACGACTGTCAATGACAAAAAGACTGCCTATGACATTCAATAAAACAGTTGAAATTTCTAAATTTAAACTCTAGAGGCTTACTGGAGAATATTAAAGGACCTCTATTAACGTTGTAACTTTTTTCGAAATAACAATAGAATGTAGTTCTGCTGAAGGGATAAAATATAGTCACTTGCCCTGTAACAGGTTAAGTGTGTCACGTGATATGTGCACTGGTGGTTATTGTGCTCATCTAATCATAAATTGGAGTAGTAATAACTAATGATAACCCTGGGTAATAGCTAAAGCTGCACCCAGGTTACAGTGGAAGTTGTTGCCCCGCCCACAAAAATCCATCATATTGTTTACTAACAATAAAGGGGTTTATCTATTGAGGACCACTTCATCAAACTGAATTCAGCAGATCACTAAGCCAAAACTACAAATATTGCAGAGAAAAACTTTAACTGTGATGATGAACCATGGGAAGAAAATAATGTGGTCTCTGACTGGGATCTTCTTAAGGTCCATTCATCTATTCTGAGCTTGAGCTCAGTCTGACTTACAGACAGTCAGTACTAATTATGGAAATTCAATCAAGTTTGGGCAGTTAATCAAATAACAGATGATTTTGTGCCTTAATGTGATTAAACATGGCAAAATCCAATGGTAGATTTCAGCTTGTATAAATAAAGCTGGGAAATTGGGAAAATATAAATCAAAACAAAATTCTTGGGGTAGATATGCATCAAAAGTGTTTCGCCTTCTCTCTTGTGCTCTCTGTCTCCTTTTTTTTTTTTTTCAAATCCAGCACACTTGCTGGTAATTTCAGTAAAGCTAAACCACAACAGTAGTTTGTGTTCTCTGGAGAAATACAATTTTGTGGTCATTAGAAAACGGACTGATTCAAACAAACAGCAGCTCACAACATGTACGTCTGGCTCAGAGTGTCTGATATTTAGGACTTGGACACTTAATTGATTGTCAAGGGAAACCATTGCTGCTGCTGGGTTAATCTGATCCACATTTTGCATGGGGTAAGTGGGCGGATGGCTGGAAGCACTATGCTTTTTTTATGCTTTGTGTCGGACGGCAGCTTCAGCTCTTGCTGGCTAGATGTAGAGAGGACCACAGAGAATACATCTACAATATATGGCAGGAAAGCACTTAGGTTTCCTAAAACGCCCATCCAAACAGTTTTTGTGTCTCTGGAGCTCGTCTGAGGGGAGCTATGAAAGCAAAAGTTAAGCCTTCAGTTTATAAATCCCTCCTTCTTCAATGTTCATTCAATGTTCATTTCCCCCTCACTAAAAATAAACTACAGAAAATTACATCAGTCTTAATCTAAGTTAAACTATTTCTTTCTCACAGAATGAGAAGTTAAAGCTAATGTGCTAATAACAATAATGCCATTCAGCTGGGACAAACAATGAGATGGGAACGTAAACTTTCAAATGTTCAGTAATTAATTTTCATTACCAACAAAGACTGTGCTGTGACAAAAAAAGAAAACTTCTTTTGAAACTTTAGCTGCTACATCCTTGATATTGATATGATATGAGTTTCAAAGAGACCTTTTTTAATGTCTTCAGAATGATTTCTGGTTAACTTTTTGACCCTTAAATAAAGTACAGCTGCTGGACCCTCTGAACTCTTCCCTCCCTCCATCTCCAGAAGGTGAGCATGTTTGCCCCTGGAGGTGGAGGCTGAGGGTTTAGCGGTGGAGAAAGCATACTCGACTACACACCACAAACCACCCCAGACCTCTCCCAAATACTCCCATCTGCTTGTTTAACGTGACCCTAACTCGGGGCCCTGCAGATATGGAAGTCTGCATAATTTAAAAGGATAAAACATATTCTTTTTTAGCTTGAAGCACCAACTTGAAAAGAGCCCTCTCCCCTCCCTACCCCCTCAAGCTGCAATGGATAAAAGCCATCACACGCAGAGGGGTTTGGGACATGAAAGCTGAAGAATTTACATGGCCTTCAAAATTAGTTTTACAACTCCTTTTGTCTCCCGAAGAAAGTGGATTTTTTTATAAAGACAGAAGGTGCATATTCTGCAAAATGGGCAGAAATGGGGGAACGATTTGGCAAGGAAAGGGCTGCCTTGGTGGATATAAGTGCTGCTGCAGGCAGGATGTTGCACAGCGAAGGTTGAAGCTGGCTGTTGCAAACTGAGCTGCACATTCATTGCAGGAAAAATAAACAGAAGGCAAGACCTGAAGAAAGTCCTGAGTACAGTGGAGCTTGTGTTCTTTTGGTTAGCTGACACATGGTTTTGGAAATAAAAGTCTGAGAGGGTGGTTTCCATGCTTTATAGCAATCACATACACACAAACGGCTGGGCAAACACTCACTTGCTCATTTTTTTAAGTTCACTTTCAGTATCTCAAACTCACACAGGTTTCTAACTCACATCCCTGCAGGACTCCCTTTCCTCTTGCACAACTGTGATAACATTGTGACTGGATTTGTAACGGAATAAACCACCCTGCTTTCCTGCTCAGCTTTCATTCCTCTATCATTTACCCTCATGTAGAGGCCCCCTCCACTCACCCATCTCTCCATACCTCTCCTGTCCAGATGACTATTTTTAGCGGCAGTACTGCTATTCTGGAATTTGTTGCTGACTGGCTGCTGCTGGATGTCTGGGCGGCGATCTCTTCAGGAATGTCTGGCCCACTCTCAAACCACTCCAGAGTCCCAGAGCAGGGTGGATGGCTCAAGGCTCTGATTACAACTTTAAGCCCACTGTAGCAGAAGATCATTCTTCCTCCGGTAGAAACTCAAAGAAGCTTGAGCAAGAGGAGAAATAGTCTTGATTCTATCCTGTTATAATTTTCAGTTTAAACACTTTTGCATTTCTATTAGGAGCGTTTTTGTTTTTTTTTAAAGTTTCTTCATATCCTTGGATAACACACTGCTCCCAGTGAAGTAAAACCGGGAATCTAGAAAACAGGTGAAAGTCAAGGCAAAATTTCCTTGCTCACATGCTTTTGTGTGTTTGTTTGCACGCATT
This sequence comes from Zenarchopterus dispar, assembly GCA_028564865.1. Taxonomy (NCBI): domain Eukaryota; kingdom Metazoa; phylum Chordata; class Actinopteri; order Beloniformes; family Zenarchopteridae; genus Zenarchopterus; species Zenarchopterus dispar. The sequence goes on along the minus strand of JAOWBL010000021.1, from coordinate 3,225,962 downwards.
CGTCTGTGTGGTCCATGGAAAGAAAACAAGCAGCACTAATGGGAAGTTTTTCCTGTCTTGGACCAGGCTTAAGAGGTTCCAAAGCAAAATTGTTTTCAGTGAAGGGACTGCTGTCCAAGCCCACCTGTTGCTTATGACTGCAGAGATCTTTGTCAAGATACGACTGCTCCATCCTACTCAGTTACATTAGTGAATGGAGCAGGTCCATTCGCTCCACAAGGGTACAGAGGCAGAGACAAACTTCTACAATGCAATATGCACATTTTATGTATGTCTCTACTGCTGAACAATGGAAGGAATATAATCAGCAGTAATGTGCTTTTTCCTCAGCAAAACACAACAATTACTCAGAACAGTTACTCAGTTTGTCTTTCCGTAGGCAACAATTTCCATTCATCAGGTGCATTTCAGTGCAAACATCATATTTAAATTTTAAAAAACCCTGCCCTTTAAATGGTATTGAAATTTCACCCAGACAGGGAGTGGTTTCCCTGAGGTGAACGTGATAAGTGCTAGGGTCTACAAATAATGTAATGGAACACAGGCAAGTCCCTTTCAAACATATATTTATGCACCCTTTGCAGAAGAAAATATCTTCATGCTATACAATCATTTCATTGTAAATCAGTGCCTATAAATGCAGCCTACGAGCTACTGATAATCATTCCAATCACATAACATCTTGTTTTTATTAGTAAGGGGGGATACACACAAGCCAGAATGAAAAGCGAACCGTCAGCAGTGTGATCATGGATGCAGCTAATTGGTCTTGGCTCTTAATAAGGGGGATGTGGGTTTTTCTCCAATTCTGTGGGGCCAAGTCAAGGCCGTGCTGAAGCAAAAATTGAGACATCAGCAATGAGGAAGCCCGTCAGACGCCATGGCTGAGCAACCCAGCTACCAGTCCAGTCAGGTAGTTAAGAGACTGTGTGGGAACCGTGTCTCTCCAGAGTGTGAAAGATGAAGGCCGGAAAGCAAAATCATTTTTGTCTGATGCTCAAAGATGTGCGGCCTGGCTGCTCCAGGATCCAATACCATGGCCACTGCCACTTAGCACTGCTGGTTTTAGTCCATCCTTCAATTTCGCTTCATCCAAATGATTTTTTCTTCTCTTTTACCAACCCCCATCCCAATGCATTTCACCCATAGCTTTAAGTAGAAGTGCAGCAGAAAGAGCTGGATGGATGGATGTATCCCACAGCTGGCTTACATTCCTCTGGTTTCCACTTGTGTCTGCATCTCCTACTTTATGGGTCAGTGTTTCTGTGATTAAGGTTTCTTTTTCCCCTCTCTCTGCTTTTGCTCTCTCTTTCCATTCAAAGCCATTTCTTCTCTACTTTTATTGTCTCAAAATTGATTTTGTATGTGTGTACGTGCATTGCCCCGACATTGACATAAAAGGAAAGGAAATCACTGTGTCACAATTCATCGATTGAATGTGCAGATGTGTTGAAACAGCAAAATGTAAAACAATCTTATCTCTCTGTTTTGGGAGCTTTTGGGTGTGTTACCAATGCCACACGTTGTCACATAAAACTTTCTCACAGTCACAGCCACAGCATTAACTTGTCACGTGGCTTTATCATTCATACCAGCTGACTGGCCAACCTCAAACTGACTTAACAGTGATTGATATGAGCATGGGTGGAGGCTCTTAGCCAAGCTTCCTCTTTCTGTGATGCTCTCCAGAAGTGGCTGGTTCACACAGAGGGGGGTTGATGAGACTCTGTGTGTGAGTTTAGCTGTTCAAAGCATAGCAACATAGAAAACAGGTACAGCCCTTTTTTCCCAAAAATCTCAAGTGCACAGTTATCCATATCTTTAACTTATAATTTATGACGTGACATAACAGCTGTCAAGCAATTCAAAAGTGCTACAACAGCTTCTGAAAAAGCTTTTCACATATCCACTGACAAGTCATTACATAGCACTATTAATGTGGGCAGGAATGACCTACTGGTTTTTGTTACAGTTGAGCTGAGGAAATCTCTGACTGAAAGTAGTTGGATGTTTAATAAATATGATGTGTTGAGGATGTAGAGTGTTACCCCTAATGTCTTGAAGTTTATTCAACTTTCTTATTTATACAGTCAGGTCTAGAGGCTCCAGAGCAGTCTCCAACACAGCGCTTGCCTACTTTATCAGTTTGTCCAGGTTCTTTGAGTCACTATCTCTGATGCTGCTTCCCTAACAGATGATTGCAGATAAAACTCCACTCTCTACCACACACTGATTGGATATTTAACATCTTGTTACAAGCACTGAAGGACCCAAGCTTCTACAAAAAGTAGATTCTACTCTGTCCTCTCATGTTGAAGTTTCAGTGTTGTATTTCCAATCCAATCTATTATCCAGGCGAAAAGCTAGATATCTGTAGTCTTCCACCACCTCCACTAGCATGGAGACAGTGTTCAGCTTAATTCATGTCCCTCAAATCCACAATGTCTTGTCTTGTTTGGTCATTCTCAAGATAAGGTGATTGTGCTAACATCCTGCACGCCATACCATAGCCCTTTTGGTATTAGTGAATACCCTGCGTTTAACACTCTAATCTAGCACATTGTGTGTCCTTTTTAAATTAACTGACACTGGGTAGCGTGTTGAGCTGCCCCTGTGAATAACTTGCCTCCAAGAGTACACTTAATCGCAGGTCAGGACTAATGTAAACAGAACTGAAGCAGGGTGGCAGGTCATGGGAGGGAGTTGTAGATGACGAGGATGTCCAAGAGCTCTTCATCCTCAGAGCCGTGGATGCTATAAATCGGCTTATTACAGAACAGTAAACTGCAACTGGCTACTAAAATTACAGACCTCAACTTTGCAAGACGCGAAACTCGGGTCATTAAGAGACTGAAGAGCCTCAGAAATTAGTTACTTAGGTTCAACAAACACAGCAGTAGGAGTGTCTGAGGGAGACTGCTGGTCATATTTGTGCAATACGATTTGGGGGAAGCCGGTACGCAAATCCTGTTGTTGGATCTGCCACCTGCCCCATCTCCTGCATCAGCCAACTCTTCTGAAGCCAGAGAAGCCATCTAAACAGACAGCAGCATCATGTTAGGTAATATCACTCAGTAACCCCTCCCAACCTGTCTTCCCTCCCCTCAACTTCATGCACTGGAGAGGTAACAACACGCCTTGCTTTTACATTACTCAACGCACTTTAAACATGTGTTCATCATCGAGGGATAATAGCGGGGTCTAATCTAAAAACGCCTCACGAAGCAGTCCACCAGTTCTCTGTCTCGTTCACCACTGACACACCCGACAACAGCAGAGACATCTGAGTATTTCAGCAGATGACAGGAGTCTAAGTTGTACTGAAAATGAAAAGGTGTGTTCAGTCTCCTGTGGTGCTTTTATTGACCATCCGCTTAAACACACAACCCTTGGGTCTTGGTAACTGTGGCCTGTCTATTTTAGCTTTAATTGGTGTTCCTTTAGGGATTAATAAAGTATTTTTAAATTGAATTTGAACTGAATGATGAAAAGATGGCTTCTAACTTGAGTCTACAGCAGAGTCCATAGTACACTCAGACAAATCCAGGTCATTATTAGTTTTGTGCTTTGAAGATGGTTGGAGGTGTTTGTCATCAACATGTGGTGTCGTGCACTCTGTCCAAACATCTCTACTTTGCTCTAATGTGTCCAAGTTGTATTTTTCCTGAAGTACTGTGTTTTACTCAGAAGAAAGTTTGCTGTTGTTATGTAGAATTTTGGTTGGTTTTATACCCTCTGTTTTGTGTTTGCTGTTGCTCATCTCTGGGTTTTTGGAGATGAGTCTTAAATTCTCATATATAACCTGTATTAAGATTGTTCTTTAGTCTCGTTTTATCACTGGATTCTGTTTTCTCTTTTGAGTGACAATCTCCCATCTTATGTTAAGAGTTTTTGCTGTTGTGTGGTTTTTCAGGTTTGACTTCCCCTGTTATCCTGACTGTGGTGATTGTTCACACCTGTATTTCATCAGCCCCCTGTCTCTATATATATTACCTTGACTGTCCTTGCTTCTTTGTTTGTCCATCACACATAAAAAATAAAATAATGATTTAATAAAATTAGCCTTTTTGACTTTTAAACTGACCCTACCCTCATTCATAGTTCAAATTTATTTTGAAACCCTCTGAGATCTTTACCCACAGCGTCCAGAGGTTAATGTCATGTCAATGTACAAATTAGAGCCCTCTTGTGATTTTATTTTATGCCCTGCTAGAATAGCCACAGTTCACAGAGACTAACACAGGGCATGCATATTTCACAGCCCTTCTGTACTTCGTGGGATTTGCCTATAACATCAGTGCTGATGTCTTTCCTTCTTGGCATGGTGTTATCAGACAGCAGCATGTTCAGCAACAGGAAACTGCTTTTTTGCATGTTTGTGTGTTGAGCACAGACAACAAAATTTGGACATGTTGCTGCTCATTCCAGGCAGAAGAAGAATTGTTTATCTGAATTAGCATAGACATGAATAGTTACAGCCCAAAAATTGAATTAATTTACCCAGTCCCAGCTTGTCTGGAAATGTATACTCACTACTTTACATTTTATCACACAATAAATAGAATACTTTGTTTACATGACCTGTCCAATCCTTAACCACATTCAGATAACTGTGTAATTAAATCCACTGACCGGGGTATGCATTAATCCCTATCATGGTGGTCTATCTACTGTTGTCTCTTTTTAAAAGGAAAAACAAACTTCCAAGGAGTATGTGTGGCCTGACATTTGCTATATCCCATTTCAGCCCACCTAAGACACAGCAGAGCACAGCAACACACAACATGAGACGCAAGGTAATGAAGTGCTAAGCAGTGAGGTAACCACTCTTGGACCAGTGATCCTTACCCCTTCCTTTCTCATCCTTACACTGTGGATTCTTCTTTTCCATTCTACTCTCCTCATGTGCTTTTACAAAAGTTTGCAACTTACAAGAGATTCCAGCAGACACATTTCCATCCCGAGCATGCTTGTGGGATTTGAAACAAACTATGAGGAGATCTTGTGGTTCTTCTCATGATGAGGGAATAAAAAGTGGCCTCAGGGGGATGAATCCATGCTTCTTGGATTGATTTAAGAAAAGAGGAAAAATCCTAAACAGATTATTAAGGCACGTATTGCCTGCCAAGATGTTGGGTGGGGAAACTCTTTTGGGAAGGGTTAAATTTCAAATAAAATCAACAGTTGTGGGACTACAGGTGAGTCCTGTTTGATGCAAGTGTAGAGTGACATTTGGATGGCTCTGCATTTTTCCTCCAAGGCAAAGACAAAAATCTCCCTTTGTAAGTTGCGGTTTGTTGGGGGTGTTTTGACATGGAGGATAGGCTGGCAAGTTGTCCCTCAAATGTTTCCCTTTATGAGTGTTGGCCATCTGGACCATTCTTATGCGTGAGCATGCTATTTTTCCTTTTTTTCCCATTTTTTCTCCTCCGTTTTTTTCCCCCCTAAATAGCGATGAAATGAAGAAGGAAAACAAATGAATAGATAGCGCTTTGAAAATGGATCTGTCCCAACAGCCCCTACACCACCACCACCTCCACCCTCCCTAATTTGACCCCCTCCTCCTTCCGCTTGTGCAGGCTTGGCGAAAGAGTATACCTCTCTTTGTTGCACGCAATGGGGTGGGTGGAGGGTAGGAGAACAAGAAAAAGTGTGAGGGAGGAGAAAAAATAATGGAGACAAGACATGAAGAGAAAGTCATGACTAAAAGAAAACCCATCTGTGGTGCCTGCAAAAAAAAAAAAAGTTGAACAGCTGGAGAGCAGATAGCAAGACTGGACTGAGAAAGTAAATGGACAAAGTTATATGGAATAATGAGAATAAAGGTTCTTGCTATGGGAAGATGAGGAATATGAGGAAGTTTGCAAAACACTGGACAGCTATGCAAGGGAAATAGTGAAGAAGCTTCCAAACTTTCAAGGGAATTTCTGTGGTTTACCAGAAATTTAAATAGAAGGGAACAGTACATTTGTTCAAAAAGGAGAAAATAAAGAGGAGAGAAGCCTGATAGATCTAGAGGGTCTGATAATGCTCCAAGGGGCATCGCCAGCAATTGCTTACAAAACTGCTATTGCACACAATTGCATACAAAGTTAGTACTACAACCAGTGGAAGCAACGAATAACGTTAATGTATTTAGAGTGACAGAAAAGAGTCAACAGAAAAACGTGTTGTGTAGAAGAGTGGATTAAATATTTCCTGCAGCATGTTGGCAAACCAGCAAATACATCTACCTGGCCAAGGAATAATTTAAGTGTTGTCTTCTGTTCATTATTTAAAGAAAAAGTCAGAATCTTTAACCATCAATGCAAAAGCCAGTTCAAATGGCCAATAATCCTCAGATGCAGTCATCTATTGTGGGCTTCTATGCATAATTTTGCAAATTAAATTCAAGCAAAGAATTATTCACTTGTAATATTAACTTTACTGATGCACCAAGACTTTGAATGTCCTTGAAATAGATTTGTTTTCATGGGAAACAATGTACAGTAGTGGAGGTGGCTGACTTAATGATGCATAAATTTAGAAAATTAGGATTAAATCACTAGTGAAGTTCTCCACGTTTTCAAGTTTGCTTCCCTAAATACCATCACTACCAATCACAAAAGTGTAAAACAACGACGACTACTTCTATAAGTTGTGAAGTATTATCAAGGTGTGATGATTGGCCTTCTTTAAAAAGAAGAAAACAATTTCATCACAACATTCCACTCTAAGCCAGGTATTTTTCATGTGACAGCTTCTACATAGCTCTTTGTTCTGAATCTGACTACCATCCCCAAGAAAATGATTATTCAGTGATTACCAGGGAGCTGCCATTACTTGTTCTTCTTACCACTGAAAGCACTTACATCGAGACACTGAGTACCTGGGATCAAAGACAGCACAGACACTCACGCCTCCCACACATCTCCCTCTCAAATCTTTCATACTCTAATGACACACTATAGTGGTGAGCTATGCACTGAGAAGACTGGAAAAGATTAGTGAGCTGACAGACATTCCTAGGAGCTGATGTCAGTTCTCTATCACAAAATGTATTAATTGGGATTTGTCAAACCGAACTACAAAGAACTTGGACAATATGAGAGTTGATATGTTTGGACAAGGGGGGTCCCCGAAAGGCTGACCAAGAGGTCGGAATCATAACTCCTGTGGTAAAAATTCCTCCAGCCCGGTCAAGTGAGAGCACCACAAAGGAAGGACGTGGGCTGGGATACCTTATCCCCACACTTTGGGAAAAATACTAGTTAAACTGACTGGTTCTTGGACATGCCTAGCAGAAGGGGCACATTCCAGGCATTCTGCCCTCAGACAGTGATGTCCTGGTGAGTTTACGGAGGACAGATGTCCTCCTAGCAACCTGTGTGGCATTATCTTTTAAAACCACTGACCGTTCTGACTTTCAGACTAACTGGGATTTGAACTCAGATGAGTCACTCTGTGTAAGTCCCTGTGAAGTTCATCTATCTGAACAAAGCCAAAAGTCCAATTGAGATGTTAATGTTGGGAAAAAAAAGAAACTCGAGACCTTTAAGCTTCGAGTTTCAAGGTCAGGTCAGATGAGCTGCAGAACAAAGTTCAAACTCACGTCTGTTTGCTCAGCCTCCCTGAACAAAGATAATCAGACTGTTCATAGGTTATGTTCACACAATGAACCCAAATCTGATTTTTAGCATATTTAGACAGTATCTAGATGGATCATTTTTGTTTATTTGAACATTTTTTAAAAATCACATTTTCATGTTTGTTTGTTTTACTGCAGAACAATCACTTTTCTGCTCTTGCTGCCTTTGCACACAACACTGCTGTTATGTTGTGGTGTTTTACACAATCGTTTATCATATTTTTATATTTTAATATTAATTTTTTTGATATTCATATTTTTATAAGAGCACCCAATTTCTTTGTACTAAGAATTATGCACTATACATATTGACAATAAATTCTTTTCTATTCTAGTCTATTCTCATCTAGTCTAGTCTAGTCCAGGTCCAATGATTCAACCAATGTTTCACCGCTATTGCAACCAGAACAGTTATCAATCACACTTGATTCTATTTATAGAGCACTTTTCAACAAATTGCCACAAAAAGTGCTTTAAGGAGCAGAACGAGAGTTTAAATGAGAAAAAAATTTAAATAAATAACATTTTAAAAAAGACTACTAGTACTTATGAAGCAAATTGTAAATACCAGTAAATATAATTAGCGGTGAAAAAAAAAAGTCAGAAGTTGGAGTGCTAAAAGTAAACAAAACACAAAGACCCTTTAAAAGCAAGCAGTGAATTAAATATAAGTACTTTCAAAGTGGTATATTTTAAACTTTGTCTTAAAAGCAGAGAGGGTGTCTGTGTAACCACACTGGAAGCTGGTGCCACAGGAAATGAGCCTGAAAACTACAGGCTTTGCATCCCAATTTTGTCCTGGAAATTCAAGAAACCACAAGTGACTCTGCAGTCTGTGAGCAAAGATGTTTAGTGGGTTGATTGTGAACAATGAGATCTTTAAGGTAAATCAGAGATATGCCTTTAAGGGCTTTCTATTTCATGGAAATGATTTTTAAACCTTTTCTGAAACTTTAAAGTAACCTAATGTATGAAGCTGACATGGGAGAAATGTGATCTTTTTTAGTGATACCAGTCAGTATTCTGGCCTCAGCATTTTGGCATAACTGAAGGATTTTCAGAGGAATTATTTGGACACCCACCTATAACCACACTGTTGTAGTTCAGCAAAGACATGATGAATACATGAACCAGTTTTTGACCAGTCTTATGGTAAAGGAAGCTCCAGATTTAAATACTATGCAAACAACATGAGGCCATTTTAGAGACTTGTTCAAAATCAAAGGCAAATTCTGGTCAAAAATAATTCCAAGTTTCTTCACTGTAGTAGAAGAAGCCAAAGTAATGTTCTCCTGTATAACTTCATAGTTTGATAGTGAATCCCTCGCAGTTAGGGCCAAAAATAATAGCTTAGGTAAGTAGAAAAAGATTGGTCAGTCAAGCCTTAGTCTCCCTAAGATAAGCCTATAATGTCCGAGTGTCATCAGAATCATAATAGAAATATTTCCTAGTGATATTATCCAAAGAAATATGTATACTGCAAGGAACTGGCAACCTGTCCATGGACTGGAAATGATCCCAGTCCAGAACCTTGTGGAACACCTTAATCAGCTTCAGTGTATGGAAAACTAAACAAAAATAAAATAAATCATTTGCATGAACCAGTCTGAATCTATCTGATTAATATGTCTTAAGCTACTTCAAAGGAGTACCCTTGATCCCAATCACAAGCTCAAATCTTTGTTGTAGTCACTGATGTATAAATAGCACTCAGATCTAAAAAGGACCAAAAGAGAAATATTATTGTCAGTGACAACAAGGGGGTAATTTGTAAAGCTAAATGCTCAGTATCAAGGTTTTATTCTAAATCTGGAATGAAACTCTTTACACATGTATCTTTGCAGTGTGGTAAAAATAGTTGCAGTCAAATTAATACCAGTGGTGGGCTGATATAAAATTGCCGATTTTTATCTTCTTATTACAACACCGTCGTCGTGCATCATTTCAAATCTGTCAAATCAATTAACTGCCCTTCTCTCCCACCTTAAATTGGTCCCAAAGGTTCAATTCTCAAAATGCTTTGATTGAGTTCCACCAGGTGCATGTACATTATTTAGGCATGGTAGTTTCCTTAATCTAATCCACATCCTGACACGGCTGTTTTTATCTGGACTGTTCCCCAAATAAAGCAGCTGCATAAACAGGAAAAGCAATTTGTGTGCATGCAATGCTGAGCACCATGGCTTCCTCCAACACATTTGGCTCTCGCTGAAATGTCAGCAACAGGTTCAAGTTATACTCTCAATCCATTTCTCTCCTGCAGAAAGGAAGAGTCCCTTTATAGGGCTTGATACAGGAAAGCAATCTCTCACCTAATAACCCCAGTCTTCTGTGGATGGAGAAGGCAGCTTCGTGCAGAACTTATGGCAAAACACAGACCTCTTATCCTCAATATAAACACTGCGACCATGGATGTCTTTTTTCACGTAGCCTTCTGCAAAGACAAACTATAGAGGGTTTCATCTCACTGGTGGTGTGTTTCACTTCTCTTCTCAAGCACATGTTCAGTCTTTCAGTCAGCCACAACCTGAAGTGGAGCGGCTGCTTCCAGTTCAAAAGCAGTAACGGCTGAAGGGGTTAAATGGGAGCCCAGTGACCCACATAAGCAAACACTCTCATTCATGGCCTCTGTTAATCCCTTACTGCTGAAGTCTGACTCACAAGCCGTCCAAACACTACTGAAGCGCCTCCACCCACTCCCCTCTTTTTCTTATTCCATCCTGTTCCTGCCAACAAACTCTTCTTTTTCAGACACAACCTCTCCCACTGCAGAAAAGCACTCTGTGGTATCCTTGTTTTCGAAATCAGCATCCACACCCCATGTGCTTACTCACAGTTGTACTGTACATACAACGTACGTGAGCATGCTCTGACCCCTCCCTCCCCCATCACGCACTCACACAAAAACACCCCCAGAGAAGGAGAGGAGGTCAACATAACTCTTCTCTCAAGAATGCAGAAGTTTATGTTGCCATTAGAAAGGGAGAGAGAGGCATCTTGTCTGAGCTCAGATGAGCAATTATGCATTTCAGCACTCAGACAAAAAACAAAAAAAAGGCACTTTTTCTGGAAACATGCCTCCCACCATTATTTCTCCATGCAGCCGCAGGAGTAAAGCAATATTTGAAGTAAATGGGCAAATGTCGACCTGTCACTCCATAGGAATGTGTTATTTTTACTGTGACTATTTTTACCTCCATTTATTTCCATGGCGCCAAGTAATTACATTTTGTTTGAACACATAAAAGTTCAACCAGACAAGCTTCTTGAGTTATTAGTCTTAAGATGGTGCTGCACGTTGCATGCAAGCCTCACGACTGTTATATGTATACTGTATATGTAGAGAAATGTTGCATTTTGAATAATGAGCATTGGTGCCTGTTTAGTTTATAGTCTCAACTCACTAAGATGTGGTAACATAGCTAATAAACATGACATTTTAAATACAAAGTAAATATAATATACTAGGCCATGTGGCCCAGAAAAACACAAATAATTAAAGAATCAGAGTGTTAATTAATGATAGTAACTTGTCTACATGAAGGAGAGCATACAGCTTTACAACTTTGAGGTTGTGTAAAATATCTTCTGCACTGTTACCAATTAGTGTGAAATTGACTTTTATCCTAGCCAAACTTACACAGTGCCACTAGCTTATTCTTGTTGATCTTCTGCTTGTAGACAGTGTCTGCATTTTGATTCTCACAGCTGATTAGCTATGTTGTTTCTACCAACATTTGCAGAAACAGGTCTGTTTATCTTGCCCTTGTCTGCGGAGGGCTGACTTCCATTGCACATTTTCTTTCACAATAAATGTTTATATCTCTAAATCGGACTCCCTCTCCTCTCTATCTGTGTGTGTAAGTTTATTTTGTGCTTTACACAGAGTCTTCCTGGAGTTTGCCAAAGATTAATGGAATTGTTTTACTAGCGTTCCTGCTCACAATGTGAATAAATTAGAAACATGCAAGTGTTTACAGTTCTTCTTCATTTCTATTCTTTCTGTTGGGAAGTCAAACTCAATTCCTGTTTTGCTTAACTTTCACGATCTGAAGAATGAAAATAAAGAAGCAGCAATGGAAGTCTAGAAACTCAAAACAGGCCTCTCCATAAAAAAAGAAGAAGAAAAAAGTCCTACTTGAGAGTGGATATTGTTGTTTACATTGTAGATGTCTGTGGGCGAGTGTCAGCACAAAAACCTTCAACCTTTCAGTCAAGAGCGTGAGCTAAAATTATTTCACTGACATGAAAATTAGAATGAGGTAGAGAGAAAAAGTTTGAGTGCCATCTCATTCAATAGCTTAGTATGACAAATTGCTTTCTGGTGCCATCAACGTCCTCCTGTGAGCAATTTTTATGTCACATTCATGTGGGAACGTTGACAGTTGCTGACACAAACCCATATATCTTTTCAAATAGCACAAGACGCTCTTTTCTTTAGAAGGAAAATCCAGGAATACATATCCAAGGCCTCCTAGGCAACAGCCCTGTGAGAGTTTCTGAAAAATGCTCCAAAAAACAAGAAGGAAAATAACTCCAGCAACCGTTTTATAAATGAGGGCCATGATCTTGGACACTGGCAGTTACTTTCTGTTTTGCTTGTAGAAGATGCATTGCTTTTCTGACTCCTTCCCAGTCTCACCCATGTCCTCCTCCCTCCCCCTTCTTCCCTCTGTCCACATTTTAATGATCGCTGGCAGACACAGCCTTGTGTAGAAAGAGACAAAACCCCTGCAGGCAGGATGGGAGCCCTTATTTACTTTTCAGATAAGGATTGTGGGTAGTGGAAAGAGCAAACTGTGTTGGCTTGTTGGCTTGTTTTTGGGAAGCTTCTGGGATATCTGTGATAACAAAACAATGCAGAGAGAAGGGGGAATGTTTCCATAAACAGACTACTTAAAATTGAAGAACTCTATTGTAGTAATCATTAAAAAAAATAGGAACACCCTCTTTCACTTAGGTTTTATGTATCAGTCAGGACATAAATAAACAACACGAATAGCCTGGTCCTTACCAGGTCTTAAAGGCACACTATGCAAGTGTGATATACTCTTACTGTGTTTTGCCTCAGTTTTAACTGTGCTATGAATTTCTCTTGCCTAATATCCATGAATGAGCAAAAAGGCATAAATAACAAGAGTCTTGAAGTTGTTTTGATAGGTGGCTACAGGTCACACACTACATGATCTGACAGTGACTTGGTCATACAAGTCTCCAAACCACATTTTGGCAACTAAAGTCATGGGGGAAATGAGGTGTAATACTTCCTCATGGTGACATCAGCTCATTCCATGTCTTCTCATTGGCTCAACATCTCCAGATATTTGGCATGCTGGACTCCACACTTGGAGATAGCTCCAGTGATGCTTCAGTGACCATCTTTGATGAGCTTTTGAGTTGTTCAGACTTAACAATTAAGTGTTGATGGGTGGTTCGTGACTGCTCACTAATTTGCTCCAGTTCAAAGACATTTACAAGACTGCACTACCTGAACATTTATATATTATGAAACACTAACTTCCTGTTCAGGATTGTGTCTGAAGTCATTCATAATTTCTTTTGTTATAGTTGTTATCAAAACTTTCAACAAACTCACTTCTTCATTAAACAAATTCCACATGTTTAAGAGTGATTGGGTCAGTTTAGTCAAGAATACATTCTTACATATGTGTTTCTGTGTATATTCCTGCTCCCTACTGCATTTCTAGTGGTACATAGTGTCATCCTGCATGCTCTCCATAATCTGTAATCTAGTGAGATTTTTCTATTCTGTAGCCTAAATAAATTATATAAAATTGTATAGTGCAAAACGTAATTCCCCAAGACACAATCACAGTAAAACTGCTGATTCTCTATGTCACCAGAATGAGGAAGTTCATAAACTTTGTGTCTCATCAGCCAGAACTACCACTCCTCTGTACATCTCACTGAGCAATCATACTGTACTCTGATGAAAGCAGACAGACAGCTTTGGAAAAAATTCAGTAAATAGAATGCCTCTTATCTTTCCACAAAGAAAGAAGGAATGTGCACTTCTTGGTGTAGCGTGTCTGTGCCAGCTGAGCTACTCTGAGAAGTGTTACAGTAAGTCCTGTCAAGTGGGAATTACAGCTATCAGTGATCACTGTAATTATAAAGTTCAGGGTAGCTTGCTCTCTATTTGTCATCACTCGGAGGTGGCTCACATCGTTTACCACTTTGATTGATTGCCTGATGAATATGTGTGTCAGTCGGGTGAGGTTTGGTGGTATTTAATCTTTTTTTTTAACTTTCAGGGCTGAACTGTCTTTCTAATCCTCTATTTTTCATGTCTACGTAGTGAGCATAACTGTTTGCATGGTGGGGCGTGAGTGAGTGAACATCTTAGATCTCAAACCACAGCCCCATTTCAACACGGTTGAAGCAACAGAACTGGGAATCACGAGTTAAATCGCTGTTGTTGTTTTTTTTTTTTTTTAAACTCACATGACCACTGGTGCATTCAGGCGTTTGAGGTTCTCAAATGAGGCATCACCAAACCAGTCTCCAAATAACCAAAAGTTGTCCCTCACAGATCCAGAACCGAAGCTAACTTCTGGGGTGTTTTTCCAGTCATCTTCTCCGTCCTTGCCCATCATTCCCGCTCATGTTTTCTCTTCTTGCTTCAGTTGCTGTCAACATCAATTGGAGGCATATCATCACCAAAAAGCGTGCAGAGCCTAGATAACTCAGTCAATGTGGGATGAAAACAAGGCCCTCTGGCATTCTCCAACATCCTGCTCAAGTCCAGTGGATGTTCATTCATCCAATCTGGGATTCATCTGCACGCTGACAGATAAGATGAGCAAGAGAAAAGATGAGAACACCTGCAAGAGGAGGAACACAGGGCATGACTATCTTGACTGCAGGTCATTCCTACATTCCCCAAAGCAGCGTGAAATTATGAAGATGCATTCTTAATCATGTATGTATGTGTGTGTTGGTAGATAGAAAAGATTAAGAAAGAAGCAGAGGGATAGAGAGAGAGAGAGATCTTTTAATCGGTGCTCACTTTCATCCCGAGAAAAAAAAAAAAACATCTTTTTCCATTTCACAATAGGGCCGCTGTGCCCTTCTCCAGGCTAAAGAACCAAGTTCACCAGCAGAGTTTCATTAACATCAAAGAAATAAGTCAGGTGCACTGCAGTTTCAACTTGTGTTGGACAACAAATCAGCAATTAGCCCATTCTTGTGCTTTGGCATCATCATCATCCTCCCTGGTTTAATTTAACTTACGTAAGTGCTCCCTTTACCGCAGCAGGCATGCTTTGTTTGGATGTTTCAGCAATGATTATGTGGGTGAAACTGACCTTGTGTGCATTCGTACCCTGCAGTGTTTACACGTTTACGAGTGTATGTTTACGAGATAGTGGCTGTGATCACTGACTGGGTTTAAAAGAAATAGATGAAGGCGGTAAAGTTTTTGTTCTGACTTAAAGGTAAATGAACTCTATTTATATAACATGTTTTGTGTCTTATTTATGCTACAGACCAAATTTACCCATTCAATAAGACATTCATTCATCATTATCATAATGTTAAAACTGTTCCTTTCATTTTCGCACAACCAATTCTCACACACTGGGAAATAAGGGGACTACTGGTGTTGTTCCTCAAACTTCACCATGTGGACTTTGGAGTGTTAGGGAATAAACCACCCACCTTTCAGTAGGCAGATGACTGCCTTACCTCCTGGTCCACACCCACCTCATATAAGGATAGAATTACATACGGCGAGCTCAGCTGTAAATAAGGCAGGTTTTGATTAGCCAGGGTCTTGGGTAGTTTTATGGGGTTCTGTCCGTTCCCGCATGTTTCCATTATCCGGAACAGCTCAGTAATAAGAATTTTGAGGAGCTGTAATGAGAGCTAAAAGAAGTTTCTGCCTTGGGTTAATTACTCCATCACTGACCTAAAAAGCTGAAAGGTGGTGGTGACTTGATGTCGAATAGGTGGGCTGTATGCAGGAGATGACATTGTTCAGCTTCCTCCTCATTCATTTCTACCCTGGAGTGAATACAAACAGAAATCATCTCTGCTCCTTCAGTGTTATTTTTATTGTTCCAGTTTGTTTTTTCTCTTTTTTCATCTTCTTTGCTGTCTTCTTCTTTTTTATTTATTAACAATTGGCAACAGCATAAGTGGTGCACTAGTGCCTCTAAGTCCTGTGAAGTGACAGTTTGCTACGTCAGTGGATCCTGCCAGGTCTGTCACTTGTCGGGTTTCCATTACCACTAGAATTGCAGAAAACCTAAATATCACAAAGAAAAATCTGTAATGGAAACACCTAGAATAAAAATAAAACTGTTAAATATCACATAAATATGTCAAATTGTTCATATTTGCCTTCAAGTGATCAGCAAATGCAGACAATTTTTGTTTGCATTTGCATGTCTATGGCATCACTGGATTTGGCATAGTTGGTTAATCCAAAGCCATCAAAACCTAGTTATCAACTGTTTTTTGCCTCATTTATATGATGTAATTGTGCTGTAACATCATTTAATCATCATGCATCACTACATTACATAAGGGCTTTGCCTTTGAATAATCCTTTTAAATGATCATCCATACTCTTCAACTTCTGTTTTCTGTTTTCACAACACCTGTAAAGACAGTCGTAATATGTCCAAAACTAAAGATGTTTTCATCCATGTTCTTCAAAGTTGAGATCTTCTTTTTCTTTGATCTGAAGAGAAGTCTTGCAGGAAGAGATACAGAAATATGGAGAAAGAACTAGGACAGTTACACTCATAAAAAGAAAAGAAAAACACTGTTCAATGGAAACACAGGCCTCCTCCTCGGAACCTTTGTCGTGATTTGAGAATTGTGGCTTGTTTTGTGGAAAAAAAGTGCAATGGAAATTCACCTACGTTAATGGAGACATAACAGTGAAACGATCAGGACAATTCCAGCCACAGAGGTTTTAACCTGGATCCTCACTTAAGAACTTCTGCCTATAGTTCAGTAGGATACAGGGAGCTCTAGTGTCAGAAATAGACTATCCATACATCAATTTCTCATTTAAACTATGGGCAACTTAGAATCACCTAATCAATCATGGATGTTTATGGAAATCTGGAAAAAATATACACAGGGATGGAGAGAACATGAAAACTCCATAAAGATAGAACCCATCTGATATTCCAACAGGGAACCTTCATGCAGGCACCAGAACTGACCATTTCATCACTGTCCTTCCCTACTTTCTTCTCAATGTATTGAAAAACACACAGGTGTAATTTATTGAATCTATGACATGTTAACTGCCATAGATACTTTTCCAGTGTTAGTTTGGTGGCTGGTTTGTTTTATGTTTGTCAGAGATGACAGGACTGAACTTCAAAGCAATTACTATTGGATGTTTGATTAAGCTCTTTGGTTGTTGTACTTTCATGCTTCTATGTGGCTAATAATGAACAAACACTGGCTCTTGAGGGGTACATTGAGAGAAAGAAACATGTACATGTTCCTTATGTGCCACTGAATTCCAAAAACAGGACCTTTAAAAGGTGTAATGATTGACAAGCAAAATATTGTACTTTGCAGTCTGCTGGCTTTTTGAATCTTTTATCCACAAATATATCATCAGTGGTTTGTTAATCTTTACCAGTAGTTCCTTTGTAACCACGAAAGCTAGTTTTAGTTGTATAAAAAGTCTTTAGTGCCTTTATTTACTTTTCATTTCAGTTAATGAGATGATTTCTTTTTTTACTGTTAGTTTCAGTTTTAGTCTTAGTTTTTGTTAACTGTCAGTGAAGGGAATTTTGTCACTTCCAAGGCACCCAAACTTGTTTTCATCCCATTCTTTAGGTGCTCTCAGTGCACCTTCTTCCCATTCATGTTGACCAATAGATACCCACTATTCTGTCTGTGAGGAAGCTGTTCCCACCCATTAATTTCAACAAAGTCAAACATCTTTAAAAAGTGTTAACTCAAACCATCAAAGTCTTCATTAAAAAAGAGGGAACTATTCTCTCCTCTTTCCTGTCGTCCAAACCCTTAACTGATCGAGGCAGATGGCCGCCCTTCCTGAAAGAGGTTTCTTCCTGTTAAAGTGGAATTTTTCCTTTCCACAGTCACCATGCTTGCTCAGGATTGGGGATTGTATCAGGGAAAAGTTTTGATGTAATCTGTTGGTTCCCTTTGTAAAGCAGTAATAATAATTCTTATTTTACTGGATTTATTTAATTGGACTAATTTGGAATGAGTTGAACTATCTTGTTGAAGTGCCTTGAGATGACATTTGTCATGATTAGGGGCTACATAAATAAAGCTGAACTGAATTGAATACTAACACTGTGTCACTGCTTAAAATGTCATTATCTAAATTTGCATGAGGTATGTAGGTAAGCTGTTTGTCTAAATTGTGTCTCACTGTTGTTGAACTGCAGTAGTCCTTTAAGCTGTTGAGAAAGTCTTTGGAAATCAAAAGCACACAACAACAGTATTTTCTGTAGCATTATCTCCAACAAATGAGTCTCTAAATCCTTCATTCAACAAAGCTGGTTTAAATACACCCTTTAAAGGATTTTAAAAAAAGATTAACCACCTTGCACAAGATGAAACTGTTGAGTTGTCCTTAAAATTATCATGTGTTGAAATAAAGTGAGACGAGGGCTGATGCTTATTTAACTGACATTACTAATTGCCACTCTCCTTCTTTGTGTTTGTGAACAAATAAATCTGTGCATGTGCATACACTCAAAACACATAGTAGGCAAAAATCCCATGGAAAACCAGAACTGATCCAATCTGACTCCAGGCCATCTCTCTGTGCCAGAAGAAATGATAGAGGGAGCAGTGATAAATTATTTCTCTGCTTGTGATCTTTCGAGCTACATTCTTCCCTTTCCACAAGCATATGTGACCCTTGTCTTCCTTTTTATGAATATACTGCCTTCCCTTTTTTCGTACATGTTTTATCCTCTTCCAACCGTATCAGTTCCTAAACCCTGTTTCTCTGTGGTTGGATCTGCGTGTCGTGTCGTGTGGCCTTCTTTCAGATGTCTCCCCAAGGCTTCCATAAGTAGCAGATGGGCATAACGGGATCAGTGAGCATTTTGAGCTTCATATCCAAGAATATGTGATGATGTGACACCCAAGGGAAGACAAAGGGAAAATCTGATCTCATCCCCTTTCCATAGCAGTCCCCTCCCTTGTTTAGGCTATATAAGTATTTAAAAAAAAAAAACAGATGCTGAATCAATTTAATGTGTAGTTTGTTAAGCGCTCCGAATAAGAATTCTCTGTGGTGGCTGCACCCTTAAACCAGACCCACACTGGTCTCACATTTACAAACATGTCTCCACACTGCAAATCCACTGTGCTAGTGCAGCAGGAAGCCCACTCAGGAACCTCAACCAGTGGTATTGTAAGTGGAAACAAAATGTGGTTTCTAATATGCAGAAACAACCTACAACTTTTACTCTAACATTTTAAAAATAATTTAAACAATGTCAAAACAGACCACCACCAACATAGACGGTTCTTGAATTACACCACTATTGAGTGTTTGACAAACTATGTTTACATGTGCATTTACTGTTTTTTTTTTTTGTAATAGAGTATGAAAATGTTTTCCACTGAGTTTTAAAATGGTACACAAAATGCTGCTTAGTTACTGATGAATAAATGAGAAACTTACCGCTAATAAACCATTAATTTATGCCATTTTGTTGTAGTTACATTTTTAAGCCTGAAATGTAGTTCTGACTCTTTTGTACTTTTACAGAACTCATGGGAAATTAAAAAGCAGTCACAAAATATCAACATTCTCTATCTTATCCAGATTTGGCCATTGGTCACTGTAAGGTACATCTTACCTTTAATGGAACATGTGTGTCATTATTTATTTAACAAAAACAAACTCAAATGCAGTCAAAGCTAAAGTTCTTGCAAGAGTAAAAAGCAAGACCTATTGTTGCATGACCAGGGTGAAAACTGCACAGCTTCTTCTGATTCAGAGATTCGACTGTCATGGACTTCTCCAGCACCCTGGCATAGACTCTTTCAGGAAGGCTGGGGGGTGTGAGATAATCCTGGTCTCCATTTTAAAATAAAGCAGAACACTGGTGCGCTCTACCAGTCGAGATGCATTGCCCTGATTTCCCTACAACGCTGCACAGACATGTCAAGCAAGACATCCCAACAGCATCCAAGAGCTAATGGGGCTAAGGGTGAATCAAATTTACCCTCAAGGCCTTGCTGCTGTCGAGTTTTCTAACGTTGACATAACGCTCAGGTTCAGTGGAAGGCCATTTCTGCAGTTTCTGTGGGCTCTGCTTCCTCTAGTCACATCGGTCAGATTAAAAAGTGTTCCTTCCACCAGGCTGTTGTTTCTATAGTTGCTAAAAACACTTTTGTCAAAGCACCACCTCACCTTCCAGAGCCATCTTATGCTTATGGTTTGCCAGAATCTCTCGGAAGCCAACCAAAAGTGAAGTTCCATAGCGCTGACCTCCCTGCCCCTGTCCCCCAAGCTGAGATTTTGCTTGTACAGCTGCTTTAAGCCTGTCAGATGCATTTTCAGTTTGAGAGGATACCTAAGCTTCTTCAGTTTGACAACTCCCTCTTAGCTTAAATGTCCACTTCTGATTTCGGTGCTGCCACGACTCACACCAACCTTCTTACAGCTGCAAGTCAGTACCACCGTATCAGCAATGATAGCTTGAAACGCAGCCAGTTCTCCCCTTGGAGCATCAAAGAAGCACTGCTGGAGAAAGCAGTTGAAGATCTTACGTACCAGAGCCCCTGCCAAATGTTCAAAACACATTGTCAACAAACATTCAAGCGTATCATCCCCCTCACCTGATGTAACGCAGCAACAAGTGATGATCAGGCAAAATATTTAGATCCTCTCTTCACTTGAATTCCCAAGACTTCTGGTTGTAGGACTGATGACATAATTGCAAAATCAATCATTGATGTTCAACCCTGGGTATATATATGGCCAGTGCTCTTAAAAACTTCCCTGTGATCAAACATCTTTTTATGCACGAGAACACTGCACAGGTTCCAACTGGACAGACTGTGATTTATACCCTGCTGCTGTAATATTGGATTTTATTTTTCAGTTTTGGATCAATAAAGTATCTATCTATTTATCCATGTATGCTTAAGATTTGAGCTGAACTTTTGTTAACCATTTTAACCAATAAAAGATAAACTTAAATGTCAGTTCTTCAGTGTATGGTTATTCTTCCCCCACCTCCACCCATCTGTGTCCTTGACGTCTTGGTTATCCTTCCCTCCCTGATTTGGCTACTACATCCGTCCACATGAGGTCATTTTCTCTTTCATGTTAGGCTTTTTGGCATTGCCTCTCAAGTTTAGGACCTTTCCAAAGTGTCTTTGATCAATCTTGATAAGAAATGGAGCTGTGTTTATGTGGTAGTTGCTTGCCTCCAGCCCCCTCTAACTCCCTAAAAGTTGATCTTTTGTATCCTTTGTCCTTTTGTCCTGAACTCAGTCACTGGCTTTCAGCCTCTCTGACAGGTAAATAATAACAATAATGACACTGCATAGCTTTCAGCAAGCTAGTAAACTTACTACAGTATATATATGCCACCTCATCTATATACCCTCAGTTTATGTCTTTCACCACCAGAAAACGACGACCAGACACCCCCCACCCCCACCACCATGATCGTACTAGTGATGAAAAGGTCTGTTTCTGCAGACATGTTTGACTTGGAAAATTAATGAGGTAAGCAAAGAAGAGCGCAAAAGAAAGTGGATTTTAGGCATGAGCACATACCGATTTCCTTTGTCTCCATAGGCAGGCAGAGGTTTGTTTACAAACCAGGAACAGAAAAACCATACATATGGAGGGGGAAGTGCCACCTAAATATGTAGGAACAACTAAAGTAAATGATTTATAGCTTTATGTCACCCATTGAAGTGCCTTTGGCAGCTGTAAATCCAAACGTAAATCTGAGCACATGCTACGATAACACATAAACACAGATACTCACAGAAACCACATGTTGGCACAAGCAGCAAGTCACAGAGATCAGCAGAGTGTTGTAGACAAATAGATGACTCACACAGTCCAGGTGATGACACATATTTTGAGTAGAGGGCCCAAGCTATAAAGAAACAGAAAACGTCATATAGCCTCCTTAATACTTCATGGTAACACTTTGTCATCTCCACTGGTCAACTCCTACCATTGGCCTTTGACTTTTTGGCTGTGAGAGACACATACACACACACACACACACACATACAAGTTATGTGTTGATAGAGGTGAAGACAGTAAGGAGGCAAACAAGACTGTGTTTTTTACTGAAGATGGGATGAGAGGGGCTCCATGCGTGCAAAACCTCCATTCATCATTGTCAGTAGCCTTCTGTTGTGTAGCCAACCCCCAAAATACATGAGAATGAACCACCGACTCCTGTAAAAGGAGGCTTCAACCTAGCTAAAGCTCAATAAAAAGGGCCAGTGCACTTAGTGTGCTGCTAATTATTCCACTTCAAGTGAAGCAAAACCTCTGTTAACTAAACATAATGGACTGTGTTACCACGTCTCTGAGGTAAGTAATGGGGTCTGACAATGCAAGAGGTTTGCATTGTACACATGCTGTATGTAAGAGTCATTTAGGGAGATCTCTCATGAAAACAACAGCAAATTGTTGTTAAAAAAGTTGTTTTTTTGCATTTGGTATTTATTCATTATTAAAACCAGCACCGTAACTGTTTTCTTTCTTTTTACACAATTAAGGATGTGACATTTCTTCAGACCGTTGCTGATAAACCACCATCCACAGAAACGGTAAACAGAGCAAGTTACGGCTAGAAGGGTGGCCAAGAACATTGTAAAAACTGGAAGATGTCCCAGATACTAAATTAACTGCTTTCAGATGATGGATTTCTGTACAATGGCAAGAAGGTGATCAATTAGGAAAGAGAAATTTGGATCACATCTGGTGTGAGTGCTTTTCTGAAGAATGTGCAGATGGTGTTTAATTACCTGCTGCCAGACAAGCAGGAGATGAAGGTTTTCACAGGTTTGAAACTAAATAAGTAGAAAAAAATGTTTCTTTTAACTTAGTATATCTGGGTTGCTCAGCTTCAGACATTTGAATCCATCTAGCACAGCCACATTAGGTTTAGGTTATGTTATTTTCATTTCGGCCTGCTGTCTGTCATGTTTGTGAGCTGTAAAAGCATGTAACATCTGGTTAGTGACACCACCCTGTCTGCTTGTAAATGTAGATGTGAAACCTTTGGTTTTTACCATTGGAGTAAAGAGGGGCTGGGGGCTGGGGCTATGACTCAAATTGGAGCAGCAATATAATCTTATTGACACCACTTTTGCAGATTATGTGGGAAAATAATGGTTTCCAATAAACTTCAAATCAGGCGAGGGCCCTATGATTGTTGTGGTGGGGCAAATAAGTCCCCAAACCATGGTAAGGTAAGCAGAGTTAAGATCACTCACTCAACAGAATTATAGAACTAAAAAAAAAATTATACAAAATGCTGCACACATTTTGTGAGCTGCTTTAGGAAAACACCTGCTTAACCAGTTAAAGGCGTCTATGACCTGGGCCATGCCAGCTGCCTCAACATCCTCCTGTTTGTACAGACCTTACAGTCCTCTTGCCATGCCCCTCTAAATGCAGGGGAAAAACAACAATGCTTCACAAATAAAACACTTCAGCCTCGCATGCTTCTAGCTCACACTGCAGCCGGCACTTTTAATCATCATCCAAGCTAAAAGTGTTTATTACCTGGATGCAAAAATGTCTGCAACAAGCTCAGTACCAATTAATCTTGTAGATGCCAAGATATGTCTGGACCAAAGCGGCGGACTGTTCAGACAGCACTGTGGGGCTCCAGGGAGAATTGGCCTCTTTTCAAATCTAGAAGAGCCGGTGCAGCTCTCTCCACTGAGCATCTCCGTCTTTTAGAGGTCATATAAGCACAAAATCAACAGCTTGTGGCCAGAGGAGTGGAAACATTTGTGAAGCTGAGTATATTTGTCCTAGTTTTGAACTAGCCCTCTTTAAACTGGAACAGCTCTCTCAAGGGCAGCTGGCCTCCGTGTTTATTGGTCCTATTTAGGGCGAATGTGTTTGCATATTTGTGTGTACTGCATCGTGATGTCTTTCCATGTGATTTTGAAAGCAGATATAGGTATATCTGGCGTGCATTATCGGTCTGGTGAGAAAGCAAGCAGATGAACCGTTTGCTTCTTCTCATTTTGAATTTGAAATGAGTGATGCAGCGGTGAGCGAGTCACTAAGGGAGAAAAATGCTTGAGCCAAATTCAATTACCTTAAGTGGACCAGACTTGAAATGAATGGGTCTGTTTCAAATTGGGCTGCTTTCAACTCAGAACACCCATTTTACTACACTAAATGTAATACGAGCGCAGGGGCAGCATGATTGAAATTAAGACTACAGATAAAAAGAGCCATCAACGGTTAATGTCTATAACTCAACACAGCAGCGATACTCTATATGGCATATTGTCACCAGCTATTAATGCCCCAATCTCCGGACGTGAGGAATTCCAGGGATCCTTGTCTCATCGGAGTAAAATTATATTTTGTATTCCAAGACATTTTCTCTTTGTGACAGATGTTTGAGGAAATCTTCGTTTTTGGCTTCAGCTACATCTTTCAATAGTCATTAAAGGAAAATATAAACCTGTAGGAGGAAAAAAAAGAAAGAAAAGGCCAGACATATCCATGAGCCAAACAGCCGCAGCAAGAGGTAATATCCACTACTGCCAAAAGAGAGGTTCATTTGAAAGGAGAAACCTCTCCCATATGTAAGTATGCACTGGATCTCATGCACGGCCGTTTTTCATTAGTCTAATCTTGAAGTAGACCACTCAATTTTTGAAAGAAAAGATCTTACCTTTTTGTAGAGTGTTTGCAAGACAGAGAGGTAAATTACATAATAATATCAAGGGTCTGAGTGTTTGTGTGACCCAGTTTGAGGAGTTGTAAGCAGACGTGATCTGAGAACCATTATACACCCTGACAGGTCCAAATGAATGGGCCGCTTCTCTAATGTGGAACAGGAATGGGGGGCCTCAGATACTTCAAATGTTTCAAATTCAGCAAAACAGTGACCTCCCTCTAGAGAGCTGCAAAAATAAATCCCCAGTCACACACTTCGGCCACAGAAAACGAGAAAAATGGGGTCTGTCTGCACAGCTCGCTCGCTCCTTTTCTCAACGTGAAACGGTATGTGGTTCCGTTGCATGATTTCTGTTGTTTCATCTCTACTTGGCATTTCTGTTTTTCAGTCTATCGAACTGTGAATAAAACATACCATGCATTTTATTATTTAAAGCGTATGAGTGTGTGCTCACAGATCCACCAGCAGACAACTTGTAGAACTTGTGTGTGAATTGCACAGAGTCTGTTTTCTTCATTCTTAGATTCCCTTCTCGCCTCTTGTTCTCTGCATCATCTCCCACTGTCACTCTGCCCACCCGGCCAGCGTCTCTGGACTTAAGCCATAAAGAGGCCATTTTCTGGCTCCAGTGGTGTGTGCTGAAAATTCCCGACTGGAACTCAGCAGACCCATCAACTTAACAGTTACTCAGTTTTTAGCTTTTGGATTCAGGTTTGAATCCCTCAGCTAGGAGGTTACGGTCTGACAGCACGCTTTCATACAAAAACAACAAAAACATAATAATGTCATGGGATACGGTTGATTTAGGAAATGAGCCCCACTCAAGAACATCTAAGAGAGTGACATGAACTGACCAAAATATCTTGAACAGCATATCACGTCACATGGTGGGAACTTTGGGCAGAAGAAAAAAGTTAGGACCAAGTAGGAGATTTCTAGATGTGATGAAAGAAGATTGGTGTGACAGAAGAAGTTGGAGCAGGCTTAGACGTTAGGCAGATACTAATAACTAAAACTCATGCAATCGTAGAGACAAACAACATGTTGGGCTGGTCCCTTAGTCTTGCAGTCTGAGTTGCCGCGGCCCACAGTCAGACAATTTTAGAGGTGCACATTGGGCGATGCTCTGCAGAGTGCTGTTCACGTTGCTGGAGTGGGTCTTTGTTGTGACAGATTCAGGCATTAATTGGCCTTAAAGTGAAAGGCCAAAAGAAGGAGGTAAACAGTGACATGTTCAGGATACACCCCAACTTGAGAGGTCCTTTCTCAACAGGTTCTGTTCTGGAAGAAAGAGTCAGGTCAGAGTGTTTGTGAACCACATAGATTAATCAGGGATCCAAACCAAGTCAAGCTTGTGGGGTGCAGCATTTTCAAGAAATTTTCACGAACTGTGGCAGCACGGTGGCTTAGTGGTTAGCACTGTTGCCTCACAGCAAGAAGGTTCCTGGTTCAATTCCCAGCCAGGAGT
>JAOWBL010000021.1:3179199-3194009 GCA_028564865.1 Zenarchopterus dispar | reverse complement strand
GTGTTTGTGTGTGTGAAGTCCCACACAGTTAGTTGCTAAATTGGTTGGATCCACCATCTCTTCCTGAGAAAGAGATTGAGATGATGCAACCAAGCTGCAAAGATGGCTGTCACAACGGCTGTCGTCCCCGCCCACAGCTGCCAGTCCCAGGGTGGGCGCAAACCTAGTAATTATTGGCTTTTTTGCAGAGTGAAGGATGGTCATGGATGCCACATGTAGACTTCCGGTGTGCGCTCAAAAGTCAGCGCATCACCCATAACTCCATATGGCAAAGTTTCTGGTCCACATCTTCAGTCAATGCCAGACTGAAAGCCTGGTTTTTACTCATTGCATGTTGAACAAGGATCAGAGCACTGAAGTGCTCTGTGTTTGTAAAGTTCCTTAAGGTGAGTCATTCTGCAGGATCCTGTCAAGACAAAAAATAAAAATAAAAAGTTGTTGGTTTTCATGCTAGTTTCTGCAACATCTGCTCACTTTAGGACAGAATGAGTAACGATAAAAACCACCTTTGTTGTGTTGCTTTTGCTGGTAGCTAGTCTGCAGAAATCAGAAAAAAAAAGCTGTCAGGGCTCAGATAATTACAGGAGACAGTAGTTCATTATTGAGTTTTTTCTTAACTTTTCTTACTTTTGAGCACCACTGCTAAAACTGTATTAAAAAAATAAAAATAAATTAAACACCCTCATCTTCCACTTAGCACTTTGAACTGCCAGACTTCAGCGGAGACAAGTGTCAAAAGTTCATATGACAGGGAATATAAAAACAATATCAGTTCATTATTATATTTAACTTCCATGAACCCAAAGACAAACAGTTTGTTTACTTTGGCCTTGTAATATGAATTGTATTAGAGTTCACTAAAGACTAATGAGTTAGAGAGGAAGTTACAAAACAGTAATGAATGAATTGTTTTACTGTATACTTTGTAAACATAGAAACTGAATAATATGCACTGCTGAAGATGATCTAATTCTTTGATTTATTGGAGTCTGTCATAGATAAATTTATAGATAATTTATGTTTATATATGCATGTACGAAAGTGAATTACTCTCATTGATATTCAAGAAGAATAAAGGTCAAATAAACAAAAGATGCTGCAGGCGATGTGGTTTCTTGTGGCGCTGGCTCAGACTCCAAGGATTACAATATCTTTTTTTATATTATGAAGTATATTAAAACATCTTAGCATTTTAGTAGAATTTTGATGTTAAATGTTTACCTTTACGTGTGGACTTGGACTGACTGGTGGCCACAGTGGTCAGGTCTGCTGGCAGACCCACATAAACACCTCCATAGTTCCTGAAAAGAGAAGAAATTCTTTAAAAACGCAATCACTTAATTTTTTTTTTTAATGGTGTCCAAAACATCACAGCTGTAATAAGCCTCTCCCACTCTGCACCACAGAGCCTGATGGTAGTATGAATACACACCACTGATCAGGGTCTAAAGGATGGCTCGTCAGGACAACAACAACTGGTTACTCTCTTCCATTTTTAAAATCTAATTTTTTTTTTCCCGGTTCAGCCAGATGGAAAGTCTACTTGATAAAAATGTAAAGTCCATAAAAATGTGTGTGGTTTTCCTTTTTCTCTTAGAAAAAAAATGCAAAATGATTACCAAAACAGTGAAACAACCAGACAGGGCATTAAACGAATAAATATGACAATTTTATTAGCCTTTGAGTAAAGCAAATGTTCTCCCATCAGAGGATCCAGGTGTGTTCTGTTTGAAGCTATAACACTACGCAAAGTCCTCTTTTGAAGGTCTGATGTCCACTTTTCAGGGGGCATCTTGTACAGGGACCACCAGCTCCCTGGACTTAAAAAAAAGTGTGTTCCCTGCAACAAAATTGGTACAATATGTATAAGCCGGAAAGACGCCGTGAAAAACAAATAATTTATTGATTAGCGAGGACTTGAGACTCCTGACATAAATCAATAGCAACATGTAATATTTGGATGAACCAGGATGTGCAGACCCTTTACAGTCAGGGAGAAAGAATCGCTGTTGGGGAGTTCCAGTGTAATGCAAAAAATGGCAAAGCCAGTCTGGAAAAACTAAAGATCACAGCAGCTGGAATGGTGCAAACCAGAAAAAGTGGAATTGATAGAAGCCATCTAGCCACAGACTAACGAGTGCAGGAGGAGAGGGAGTGATGGATAAGCACACCTCTCTGGTAGAGATGATAATCGAGTCTATTGGCAAGTTTTGTTACCGAAGTGTTTTTCTTCATTTTAAAACAGGACAGTAGATGTACAGTTGCAGTTTCACCTCCAGTTAATAGTTTCACAGTAGACAGAAAATAGATTTTATATCACGTTGTTATGTAGCTGCTGTAGCTGCTGTCATCCAGCCTACATTCTTGTCAGTAGAAACACAAATCAGATCAAGGCTTCTGAAAGCTTGTGACAAGTTAGGAGAGACATCTTCCACCACTTTTTAAATCAGTCTGACAGAGGGCAGAGTGTAGTTTTTTTATTCATCTGTTTTGGAAACTTTGCACAGAAAACTCCAAGCAAACCAGCAATTTTGACCCAAAGATTATTCGCTTTGATGTGAGACTGAACCCACTGCATCTACTGTCCCATCTCAAAGTGTTTTTTATAAAGAAAAGAGAACTATTCACGGCATAATCTGTCAGTCACAAGGCAGAAAACAGTTGAAATAAAAGAGTCTAAACAAGATACCTTCTTTTCTCATCGTCTGCAGAGGGATCTTCTGTCCTGATTGAGAGAAGAATCATAGGTCAGGTCAGCTCTCAAAGCACCGAGGCAAACATAAAATAATTCACACAGGCCTGTGGAAATGTGTTTGCTTTGGAACATTAAAGCTGTGCTGCAGGGAATACTGATCATTCCCTGGTGGCAACAGCTGATGATGAGGCAAAGTGAATTAGCAATTGTCATTTCAGCCGGACTACAGAACAACCAGTTTCCAAAGGCCTCAGGCTTGTTGTTGTTTGGTTTAGACCATCTTATTCACAGAAAAGGATGGCATACATCTCAGTTTTGGGGGTGTATATTTTTTCCTTCCCATTTTTTTCCACACGAGTCCCTGTTTTATCACATTTGTGGATTTAAAAATCTGTGCCTTGAGGGGAATACATTTTAGATCCTGCAGGGATAGGGTATCTGGCTTGGAAAAGCATGACATCTGTGGTGAATCCCCTAAAACATAAAACATGAAAAACAGGAGCAAGTGCATGTTTACATACATTTGTTTGTGATAGTCTGTTGTGTAGGTCAGTCCCAGGAAAGTTTGATTACCTTGCTCTACAGTCAGCTCTCATGGGTCCTATGATGGTTGCTCAGGTGGCTCAGATCAAACTGCACATGCTGACATAGTACACACAACACACACGCACATGCAAGAGCTTATAAAGCTTTCCTTACTAAGAAATCGCATTGCCTTCTGTTCATTTTCAGTTTAACTGAATTGTAATAAAATGTTTAGTTTTAACATGTTAAGACTAAACCTTGGTATGACTTTATGTCATGGGCTTGGTTTTTGGTTAGGTCCTGTTTCATTTTGAAAGTCTGTCTCCCTGTGTTTAGTTATAGACTTCCCTTGCTCCTGTCTTCCCTGATTGTTTGCACCTCTGTCTCGTTAGTTCTGTTTGTATATCTTGCCTTGTCTTTCCCTTCCTCCCTGCTGGTTTGTACTTTATCTCCCCAATTTTACTTTTGGCTGTAAAAGTATTTTGAGTTCTTTTGTTGGATCCCTGTTTGTGTGCTCTTTAGTTTCATTAAAGAATTTTTTTTCATTCTGTACACCTGCCATCTTTCTCTCCTGCTTTTGGCTCCTGCCACAATCTCTTCTCCTCATAACGCTTTACCCTGAACTTAGTTCAGACTTCACCAAAACAGGACTCAAAAAGTGATGATTTGCTCAGCAGTACTGGGTTCTGGTTGTTTTGAGGATCTCTGGTCTTGATGAACCGACACCAGAAGCAATTCCCCACTTGCTCACATGCTCGTTCATACTCTGCCTCTCCTTACGCTTTGACAAATATTAACTCTTGATGGTACAACACAACCCATCCTCTGCATGACGCGTCACGGAAAAGCACATGGATCATCTTTAGTGACATATTTTGCAAAGTCAGAAAAAAATAGCCAAAAGCATGATTTATTGAACATGGTTTTGTAATAAAATATCTGTCACATTTACTGTCAATCCAGACTTTTACTAACAACTTAAACAACAACAACCAAAAAAAAAAAAAAGAATTTAGCCACTGTAAATATCATTAAAGTTGAAATAAACTGATTAATGATGATGTCATGAATTCTAAATTTCTGCGTCATTTGGTTTGTATGAGCTTCACTGCTTAATATCCTACACTTAGATTAAAAATTACTTTGGAAACTGGTGGTTACCTAAAGGTAAGCTTCTAAGGTCTCCAGTGTGACATGAATATAATGTTTCTACTCCATGAAAAACTGAAAGAGTAGTTGAAATAATTTGAAAATCACAGTTGTACTTACACATCTTTGGACACTTCTGCTGGCCCTGAAAACAGATTAAACAAAAAAAAAACCAAACAAAGAGAATTTAACACAAGATTATGACGAAATGCACTATTTTTTTTTACTATTTTAAACTCCTCTGTTTACAATAAGTGGACCAGACAACAAACATCCATTGTACATCAATGTGCTGTTTACTACAGATTCATGACCACACTATTACTGCACACCTCCTTCAGCCACTCATGTAGCAGCAGTGCAATAAAATACATTACCCTATACACCCCACAGCAAGATGATTTGAGTCTGGGGTCTTGGTAGAAGTGTAATTGTGTGGGGGAGATCTTTTGCTGGCAGACTTTAGGCCAGGGGTGGGCAGTCCTGGTCCTGGAAGTCTGCTGTCCTGCATGTTTTAGATGTTTCCATGCATCAACACACCTGATTCAAATGAATGGATTATCATCATCTTATCATCAAGGTCTGCACAAGTTTGGTAATGTTTAAAAGCAGGGAGGCATTTAAAACATGCAGGACAGCAACACTTAAGGACCCGGATTGCCCACCCCCACTTCAGGCCCATGAATACCAAATAATCATGGTTTCATTCCCACAGCGTCGCTGTTGAGTTTCCAGTGAATGGTCATGGCTGCATCATGCCATCTTCTACAGGCTACATACATACATCCGTCCGAGGTATTTATGTGCAATACTGTGCATTATGGCTAAGGATATTCACTTTGGTCTCATTTGTCCAAAAGACATTGTTCTTGAAATCTTGTGGTTTGTTTAGATGCATCTTTGCGAACTGAAGTTAAGCTGCCATGTTGTTGTTAGAGAGAAGAAAATTTCTCCCGGCAACCCTTCCAAACAAGCCACACTCATTCAGATTTCTTCTAATTTTACTATCAGCTTGAACAGTGAACACATTAACTGAAGCATGGAGAGTTTGACATGTAATTCTAGGTTTTTTTCTTTCGTTAGTTCTATTTACATCATTGAACAGTCTGACCTGTGGGTGAACTCGCTGGGATATCCACCTCTGGGAAGACTGGGAGTGTCTTCTGCATTTTAGCAAAGTTTTTGTTAAGTGCATACCAACAAAGTGTAATATGTCATGCGTCGTTGCTCATCTGAAGTTGTATTTACTTACTTTTACGGTCTGTTAAAGGGATATTTCAGAATTGGAGAGCAAAATAACGTTAACTGCGACAGTTTTAATTTAGAATATCTGCTTGCAGTTGTTAACTTTAGCACAGAGGGCAAGTAGCAACGTCAGAATTGTTTTCTATTTCAAGCCTCTGACAAGTCTCAAACCCAAACCCGAGCCCTCGAGTGATAGTGTGGATAACGTCCCTACAGATGAACCAAAGTCATTTCAACGTTATGCATCTACAGAAAGTATATTTTTAAAAAAGGACTGTTTGTACAGGAATGTACTTGTTTTCACTTGTAATACATCTGACAAGTCAATTACTGATGTAAAAGGAGAATTTTGTCACAAATAAACAAAATCCTTGCGTAAGGCTATGAAATCTCTTTCTTTTGCATCTATCGCCAACTGATTTACTCTGTGTCTTACCTATTTAGCAAAGATTATGCTCAATTTCAGAAGTAGTGTATAAAAATAACAATAACATGTTTACTGTTTCCACAGATCCTGAACATAATATTGATGGTAAATGGAACATTTTTGTTGTTGTTAAATTAATGCTGCAACACTTATACACAGGGGTGGACATAATCTGTGCTCGAGGGCTGGTGTCCTCCGTGTTTTAGATGTTTTCCTGCTTCAGCACACCCTGACAGACACAATTGTGTCATTAGCAGATCTTTGCAGAGCTTGATAACGTATTGATGACGACCATTAATTAGAAGGCGGTTTGTTAAAACAGGGAAATATCTAAAACACGGAGGACAAGCACCGGCTTATGCAATCTGGTGTGCAGTCCCATGTTCAGTACCCTATAAATAACACAAACTCAACATAAACCAGATATTGTAAGCAAAATCAAATGCACACAGTTTTACAGTGCAATTAAATTCCTTTCATACAGCATTCTGTTGTTCTGCGTCTTGTTTATGGGGTATAAACACATCTGAATTCAGCTGAGTGCTGAAGTTTGAATCGTATTTAGACATGACCTCCAGTATAAGTGCAACTCACATGCTCTCTATTCACTTGGACTTTCCATGTAGAGGGAATAGCTTTTCAGAGTGAATGCTCGAGTCTGCTGACATGACAAAGGGGCCTTTTTAATGTCCTGACAAAAGCTCATTCATATCTGTGAGTATAAGACTTGGGTCGAGCAGTGAGTAATACAGTGTGGCAATTAGCGTAAGTCTGATAAGACCCTCGCCTGTATTTGGAATGCGCTTGTGCGATTTGACTTGAAAGCCAGATGACCTAGGTTATGGGTAAGATTTAGGCTATCTCCTGGAAGCAAACCACACCAAACAAACAGTAACCTTGTCCTGAATAAGTAGTATGTAAAACCCCCGAGAAACCGTGCAGCTGGAGAGATGCTTCAGCTGTGCCCTTCTACTCTTAATTTTACAGAAAATAATGATGCAGAAAGCTGCGTCCTTTGACCCTGGCCTGGCATCAGCTGGTGCGGACAAATGAGAACCACCACGAGTCCACATTTGTCAGAGTGACAGCGTGTCAAGCGTTTGTGACATTGTGCTGACCTCTAAGATGGAGAAAGGGTAAAGAAAAACAGAACCACTTCATATGATGTTCATGGTCAGTGTGTCCACAAAAACAAGAACAAGGACTCAAAAAATGAGGGACAGACATAAAGGAAATGAATGGTAGTGGACATGGGAAGCAGTGCTGGACAAACAGATTGTAGTTTTACTGGTTTTTTACAATAATTAGGTTCAGAAGTTCAAGTGAAGAAAGCAGGACTAAGAGGATACAGCTCTTTAGTGGAAAGGAAACCAATTTTTATGGAATTGGATTAAATAATCCTTGAGGGTTTTTGTGAGCTTTTCTATTTTTGTACAGTCTGTTAACAAGCAAAACCACTGATTTATCAATAGTTTGCTTTGTCTTTCTAATTGAAAAATATAGTGTTCTTAAACACAATTAATGCTATTTTAATAAATGTTTCATAATGTTTTGATATTTTCTGTGCAGAGAAATCATCTGAAAGTGTTTTTAGAGGAGCAGATGGTGATGTTGAGGATCATGGACAGCTTTGCCATAACCCCCCTGACCTCAACAGCTGATGTGCAGAGCCGAAGGCTGTTTTAAGAAGGGTGGTGTATCCAGGTGTCTGTATTTGTAACACCCATTTTATCCTTTTAATTAGTTTAGCTTTTTTTTTTTTTTTTGATTTGCATTGCATAGAACATGGAGCCTTTCTGTGTGGAGTTTGCATGTTCTCCACCGTGTTTGTGCGGGTTTTTGTCCAGGCTCTCGAGCTTCCTCCCACAGTTCAAAAACATGTATGTCAGGTTAATTGGTGATTCTAAATTATTAATATGAATGTGTGTAGGTTTTTTTTTGTTTTGTTTTGTTTTTGCTCACATGTGGCTCTAAGACGGTTTGGTGACAACGTACCCCGATTCCCCATGACCCTCAGGAATGACCCTAACCCTAACCTCTGGAAGTGGGTAAAGGTGATGGAAGAATGGATGGACATACATTTGATTATGTGGATTGAGGTAGTATTATTTTTATGAATGAATAAGACTTTATAACATCCTTTTTTGTTGAGAAGAACATAATTTAAGGAGTGAGGCTGGAGGGAGTCTTTGATGAGTCTTTTCTTCAATTGTCTCCTTTAGTTCTAAACACTGACAATAGCACTCATGGGCTACAACAGATTTTTTTTTTTTTTTTTTTTTTTAGCTATTTAAAGGTCTTTCAGGAACTTTTACCAACAGGTGTCCTGGGTGGTGACTCTTTTCTGCTTCCATTGAGGAAAATTGAACATTGAGTTATGCAATATAAAAGTGTGACAAAATCAATATATAAAAATGTGAGTCTGTTGTGATTTGTCTAAAGATGCTTTGCATATGAATGAGTTTTTGTTATAGACTGATTATTTAGCATCGACCCGAGCATATACTTAAGCGTTCATCCAATCTTGGAGAGTCTTAAAGTGGTGACGGTGGAGGTAATAACAATAGGGCTGCATAAAGTCCTAAAGATTGTTTCTGGTTTTTGGAGTGTGTTTTGCGTTTCAAGTGACCCATCAGAGAGACCGAGAGTTTGCACCACCTGTTAAGGTTTTCTCTGATGCTATGGACTGAAAAAAATGTCAAACTAAACTTATGATAACCCTTGAAACAGGCTAAAATATGAACTCCAAGACATTTAATTGTTTGGGTTTTGTGAGTACAGCCTACGTTGTATCATCCCAGACAAGGTGGCCTGGAGGCTCACTGGATCACATCAAAGCAGATCACATTTCGAACAGTAGCTCTGTGTGGCTCTGTTAACATGCCTGGCAAGTACTGATTAGGTAAGCACACATGCATTTGCGCAAGCACAAATGCAGATAGTACTGTTTTAATGGGCAGTGGTGGTGAGGTAGTCCTGTAGCTACTTCAAAGTAATTATTACCTCAATTTGACTTTGGTGCCTGGAGACGTACACAGCATAATTTAAAATGTGTGTGTGTGTGAGTCTGAACCAACTGAGATATTTCTTCCTTGAGGAGAAGCCGCTAAAAAAAGCAAAATATCTCAGTGAAGGTTTGTAACATTTTTTTCCAGTCGAATGTTTGCTCCAGATTTTATGAATGAAACCCGGCCATTGATTTTGTATTTCAATGGTGCCTCATTTCAGGACTCACGCTTAGCATCCATCAAGTGAGAAGACTAGGGTAAATGTCAGTAAGGCAGTTTGCTTTTCATCCTTAAAAACCCTTGGAAACCAGCGCAAACACACACACACACATACACAAAGGGGGTGGGGGTGGATAGAGACATAAACTAGAAGGGGAAACACGACTATCTGTATAGATGTCGACATTGCAGTTGCTGGATCGGAGTTGTTGCTCACAAACATGCTCATTCCTCCGGCAACTTTGATGTTTTATTTGACAGGGGACCCTTGATGATCAACCCTCCACCCGTGGCTGATGGAGAACACTACAAACATTCATGACAGAGAGTGGGATAGAATGCTGGAAATGTCTCAAAAAATATCTTCAGCATGAAAGCGATGGACAGAGATTATGGTGGAGAAGGTGGACATTTATTCATGAATGAATCCACACAACCCAGTGCAGGACACATGCACCCACACCGACACACTCTTGGCTGGAAGGATTACCCTCACGTACTTCATACACATGCAAAACACCTTCTCCCCTTCACGCAGATATGCTGACAAGTGTTTCCACCACCCTCTCTCTCATGTTCACCCACTGTCACGCAAACAGAACACATGCACACAGAGACACACCAAGATTCCTGAAACACTCACCCCCTCCTGAGGTGCTGGTGGCTGAGGAATTGCCACAACCCATTTTGCATCGATGCAGCCACTGTCCGAGCGGAGCGGAGACGCTTAGTGAGCGGAGGGGTGAGGAAGAAAGGAGGGAGACCCACGACACACTGGGAAACGAGGGGAAAGTGAGGGAGGGACAAGAGGGAAGGAATGAAAAAGGGGGAAGGTCACAGAGATGGCTCACAGGGATCCCCCTTTGGTCGTATGTCACCCTCCCCTGTCTTGAGTCTTACATCCACTCTGTGATGCAGCCGAGAGCTGAGACTGAAGTGAGAGCACTGACAGAGGCTTTTATACACAAACACACACACTGAGACGGAGAGAGAATGACAGAGATAGGGGAAGAGGGAGAGAAAGATGCTTTGCCCTCACATGATTTGCTCTTTTTCTCCACCCTGACATGGTTGCCCGGGAAACCAGGGTAAAGGAGGCGGAGGGTGGAGTGTGACTCAACCAATAGGAAACTTCCTTTTCATAAAAATGTGTAAAAAATGGACTGCATTTAAGGGCATTGATATATCCGGCTGTGTGACAATCTCACTGTAAAATTCCTAAATCGTTTTTATGTTATAAAACAGAGAGGATATTTCTAGGTTTAAATATGGCTCAGGCACATCCCTCCTCGTGCCAAAAGCTGACTTCTCTCAGCTCTTGAAAATCAAGGAGAATGAAAAATCAAGAGAAACCATGCACACTCCATGCATGGAGCACCATGTATGGGATGCTTTCTACCCCACAAGGATTCCCAATGCATTGCTTTTCCCACATTTCAATCATGTTGCTTTTAAGCTCTTGAACTACAAGAGCAGTCATGTGAGAGGATTTAAGATGTTAGGATGTGATACATTAGCATTCTAAAAGCAGTGTTGATATTCAATCATTGACAGAGACACGATTTTTAAAATTAAGATGAAAGTTTCCAGTGATAAATAGTTTGTTTCTGGAACAGAAATAGCATTTGAGATGATCATCTGCACAGGCTAATTGGGCAGGCTATTTATGGGTTTCACAGGATTATATATATGCATATAATGGTTAATTTAATCTAATTTCATGGGTCAAATTATGATATGTTTTAGATGTAGAGGTAGATGAAAAGAACATTTTATACACAAAAGTCAATATGACATGGCATTAAGTTTGATACAGTTCAGCCTGTGGGTTGCTGGTGGGTCATTCATCGGTGCCTCTTGTGGGTCATTATTATCTAAATTGTTTACTTGGTTTTGGCCACGTAGAATGAAGTGTGAATTGTTGAGAGACCACCCGGGAATGAAAATCAAGGTGGCCTGAAACTCCCCATCATCCGTCAAAAACCAGGAAAAGAAGTCCAGGTGCTGTTGATTTTTAGCACTTAGAAATACTCTATCATTAAATGTTTCACTAAAATTAACAGCTAATTTGATCAATTTGGGGCACAGTTTCTCAAGCCTGGTCCAAGGAACCCACTGGCCTGAATGTTTTAGATCAGGGGTGTCCAAAGTTGGTCCTCAGGGGCCAGTGTCCCGTATATTTTAGATTTTTCCCTGCTTCAGCACACCATGATAGAAATGATTGTCATGAACAGTGTTGTGCAGACTTTGACAATATGCTGATGATGGTCATTAATTAGAATCAGGTACGTTGATGCAAGGGAACTTCTAAACCTGCAGGACACAGGACAGCCCTGATCCAAAACAAACTGGTGTTTAAGTCTGTAACCACAGGAGTTGTAACTCCTGTGGTTACAGACACAGAGCACTCACTTCTGGTTACAGAGCGCTCACTTCTGGTTACAGAGCACTCACTTCTGGAGATTGAGTGTTAATTGCCACAATGAGGAGGCACTGGCTTCACTGAAGAACCCTACAGATGTCCATGGGGAAATACTCTCAAACACTGGAGTATAAAGCTTGAGCCTCATCTATAAGTTGGATCTACTTGGAAAACATGCATCAGCCATCTACCTTATGCTGCCTTTCATGCATATCCTCAAAATGCTCATTTAAATGCCTGGTAAGCAAGTTTATGTGATCTCTAACCTAAAACAGTTTTTGTCACATAAAGCAAATACCTCCTCACCATCTGCTATAGCTGGACATCTTGTAAGACAGTTGCGTTTAGCCGATGCTGGGTTAATATAAACAGCTAGTTGCTTTGCTCGGTGTGGTAGCATGATAATTACAGATGAAGAAGAGATAAAGGCTAGTCATTGGCTGAGCCAACTGTCAATCTGTTATAGGAGAAATAAATGTATTGCTTCATATTAACTCTGCTGGTACAAAAAAAATTACTCCTCTCAGTTGTCATGGATGTGAAATGAAACAATTGATACCAAAGTGGTTTTTTGAATCAGGCTGTAAATATGTTTACTTCTGATCTAAAGCTGGACATTTTCACATGGAAGTCAATGGAAATTGACTCACTTTTATAGCCAGCCTCTAGTGGTCAACCGAGGAACTGCAACAAATCTTAGCTGAGGCTCAATCCAGAAGTTAGATGGTTAGTGCTTGGTTTCTCAAAGAGCACTGAAGGGGATGAGAGGAGCCAACTCCCAAACTTCTATGGATGTTTTTTTTTTTTTTTTAAATATCAACAGACATAAAGTTATCTACAAATGTTTTATCCTGCCTTTAAATTATGTGAAAAGTAACACACAAAAAAAACTGTTTGATAGGGCATATTGACTTCTACAAAGATCAGCATATAAACTCACACCAATATTACCGCTTTCCTGAACCGTAACAAATTTAGGAGAAATAACCTGTTAGTACTTTTTACTGTAGCCCCAACCGCTGCTATATTTGTTGCAGAGGCGGTGTTGCTGAGCAAGTTTTTC
This sequence comes from Zenarchopterus dispar, assembly GCA_028564865.1. Lineage (NCBI taxonomy): Eukaryota > Metazoa > Chordata > Actinopteri > Beloniformes > Zenarchopteridae > Zenarchopterus > Zenarchopterus dispar. The sequence goes on along the minus strand of JAOWBL010000021.1, from coordinate 3,181,256 downwards.
TAGACAAGCTGCAGTCTTTCACCAGTGTCTGTCAGTGACAGACAGCGAAAAATCTCCCTGCAGCACCAATTCACCTTCACAATGCAGATGACAGCCAGGTGTGAAGCATTTGGATGAGATATAGCTCAAGTCCTGGCTCAGAGCAAGATCTGCGGGCGTCCATGAAGTTAACAGTTGGATGTAGTATCACGAGTGACTAACATTGGAAAACACAGCTTTACTACCCAAGAGATCAATATGGACAAAACAAACTTGTGTTTACAAGCCATTGTGAATGTAAACTAATATGTCACAAGCATTTTCTCTCTATTATTTTTCTTTTTCGTTTGCTGTCTTTAAGCCATTAAAATGCATCCTGACATGGAGAGTCTGTTTCTGGAGCAGACTCAGCAGTGCCAGCAAATAAAGTCAATTATTAAAATAAGACTGCTTTATTTTAGAGCCACTACCTGACCAATTTAACAACACAAATTCTCCAGGGAGGGAAAGACATGTTGCTGCTCAGACTGCCTGGGAGCTTGTTGAGGAGCTTGTTTACATTATCCAGACGCTGCACAACATGACTGCCACCCAGCTGATTTAATTAGACTATAATTCAGACCTAAAAATACTTGTTTTGGGTGGATTTTACTGTTTTCTCCTAGAGCAGAAGCTTCAAACAAAGCAGCAGTGGTGAGTTTGAAGTGTCTGTGGGCAAGATGGTTAAATACAGAAGTCTTTGAGATCTTTCATTGCACTGTAGCCTTACAGTCAAACCCCCTCACAAAATCTCACATAGGGAAACCAAAAAGCTAAAAGATTGCAGCGGTGAGACATCATCTGTGATGTGGTTACAACTAGAGCTGCTTGATTATGGGGGGGCAGGGGGGGTCATAATCACTATTATTTCGGTCACCACTGAAATCACAATTGAATAACACAGTTATTGATTGACTTTTGAAAAATTCATCAAACATGTTGAAAGTTCCAGACAGAACCTACGTTTTGGGTTTTCAGACCAAAGAAAAATGATTCAGGCCAACGTAGTAAATGTTGAGTTCTCAGATAATCTTTTCAGCACTTCTGACCAGAAATACCAGTGTGACCCTGATATTCCTTATGAATCGCTCTCCTATGGCCAAATGAAGTCTGATGTGCACATGACAGTCAGAAGACGAGACAAATATATTCTGAAATAATTGATGTTTCTTGATTACTTTGTTTTTGTGATCATAAAGAGACAAAATTGAAATCAAAATTAAAATGTGGTTGATTGCACAGCTTTGGTTCCAGCAAGGTTTAAATTTATGATGACCAAACAGAAGAAAGTTTACAGGATGTTTCAAACATTTTCTTGAACAGTCCACAGCTTCAAAACACGGCACCAGAAAAACACAGCACCCATAAAAGCAGCTCAGATGCTGCTGCTTTTGTTTTGTTACAAATAAAATGCTTTAAAGTAAAGTAAGTCACTACGTTCTTCACTTTTAAATACTCTAAATATCCCATATTTCATTATATTTAGCGTCATTCAGATCATCCTCATTAAAACTGAATGGACACATTTGTGATATAAAGTATATTGTTCATGAATAGTACTGTAATTATGTCTGAAGGAAGCCCCATACAGTTGTCAGGCATTTCTAGGACCTTTATTCCACCTCGATGTGCAGCACGAAGCAGTGATGCTGAGTACTGACCCACCTCTGTTTCAAACAGTGGCAGTTTAACACAAATGGATTTTATGCACTGAAATGATGTGTGAAAAGGACTTTAGTCACATAGCCATGCTTCCTCATTTAAACATAAGAGCAGAAATAAAGAGCTAGTAAATAACTGTGACACTAGAAGTTATGTTTATTGATTTGTTAAATGGGGCATTGCAACAAGTCTGATGAAATAAATAGATGTAGAAGTTTGAAATGAACCCTTTCCTGAAAGTCCCTTTGAAATAACTTAGATATAAACTTTAAAAGCAAAAGTCCCCTGAAATGATTAAATGTGTCATGGGTTTGTTTCTGTCCTTTATTTTGAAGGGCTGTTTTGGTTTGGCTTTCCTTTTTCCTGTTTCGTCTGTT
>JAOWBL010000021.1:3151949-3169910 GCA_028564865.1 Zenarchopterus dispar | reverse complement strand
ATCCAGGAAAAATAGTTAAAATTACTTTTTCAGGGTGAAACTTCTTCTGCTGGTGTAATCAACATAGTTTGGGACATTAAACATGCAAACTGACCCGGGAACACCATTGCTGTTCCTGACACATGAACATAACAGGAGGGTTAAGGAAAAACAAAAACAGGAGTGTTTTTGTGTGTGTGTCTGTTGTCGGTGATGTAAAAAAAAAAAAACAAACCTGCTAAATGTTGGATTTTGCAGAGATAAGCACCCTGAAGGAAATCTACGGCATCGCCACTGATGGTGAGTGGTAACTTCTGCTACTCTCAGAAACACTCACAAGCAGTAGTTACTGTCTGACTCTCATTGTCTCGATTTAAAAAAATTTTTTGTTTGTTTGTTTTTGCGGCTCAGAGCATGAGGCAGCGATGGTCAAGTACAGTCGATTGCCCAAAAAGAAGGAGAACGAGAAGGTAAAATAAGAGGCAAACCGCAAAAGTGCTGCTTCAGCTTCTGTGAAGAGCTCTTTTTTTTTTTTTTTTGGTCATTGATCACATGCTATAAAAAGAAGCCCTATAATGCAGTAACTCTTCTCTTAATGCAGCCGGAGTGTTTTAAAAGCATTTCAAACCCTGCTGCATTTAATGAAAGCATCCTCTGCTGCCAGACTTCCACGAGTCTCTTTGAATGTGCAAAAAAAACCCCAACTTTGCTGTTGATTTACATTTAGTACAAGTGTTTTACATATGTAGGAGTGCTCATGCAGACCTGGATGTGTAGGTAGCAAATATTTGCATGTTTGACCCTGTCGTCGTTGGCAGCTGAAGGCAGACTTGGTGAAGGAGGTGGCCTACACCCGGAGGAAGCAGCACCAGGCGTCGCTGCAGTATTACTGCGCCCTCAACGCCCTGCAGTATCGCAAGAGGATAGCCATGCTGGAACCCATGCTGGGATACACCCAGGCTCAGGTAGCGCTCTGCCGCCGACCGGTGAACCGGTGACCCCGTCACGTCAGGGTCTAAGTCCACTCAACCGGGAAAAGAGTCTTTAGAAGTGAAAATAAAGTGATGTGGAAAAATATCCATTATTTTCAGCCAAGTCTAAATGTTTACTTGTGATTAGAGTGATTAGTCAGTTATTTAAGTAGGTAATGGAAACAAAATCCAACTTCAGGGGTTTTATCACTTTTTCAAAAAAAAAAAAAATGCAACTTTTCAAATCAAGTTTGAAATTGACGACAGGATCCCAAAAAAGTTTGAGAAATTCTGTTTACCACTGTGTAACATCTCCTTTTTTTATTTATTTATTTTTTGTAAACAACCGTCCGTATTCATCTGGGGACTTGGGGATGAGAGATTATGTTTAATTCTTGTCTCATCTTCATAATAATTCAAGCGGCTCAGCAGTCCTGGGTCTTCTTTCTTGTGATTTTAATTTCATGATGAATGTTTTCACTTGGTGAAAGGTCCGGAGTCCAGGAAGGCAAGTTCAGCACCCGGACTCTTCTACTACCAATGCTTTTGTACATTTTTTTTTTCTTTTTAGTATCATCTTGCTGAAAGCAGGAAAGCTCTCCTTGAAAAGGACATTGTTTGATCGGGAGCTAATGTTGCTCTAAAAGCTGGAGCTTTCAGAATAGATGTTTGTATGTGCAAGCTGCCCATTCCAAAGGCATTAATGCAACTCCACATCATCCCTGATGCAAGCTTTTAAACTGAGCACTGATAACAAGTTAGATGGTCCCGTTCATCTTCTGCCTGGAGGACACAGCGTCCATGGTTTCCAAAATAATTTCCCTGATGACTCTAAATTGCCCATACGAGTGACTGTGATTCTGTGTGGTTGTTTGTCTTTAAGTGGCCATGTGATGGACTGGAGATCTATTCAGGTTGTACTCCAGAGTTTCACATGAAGAGCGCCAGGGTTGGCTCCAGCAGGCCCTTGTGGTCCTAAAATAGTAATAAGTTGCTATAGATGATGGATGGAGTTCTCTGATGACAGCACAGATTTCTACTTTGCCTCAATCAATTTTAAATCAGCTTCAGTTCTGGCAGCAGCATTTCTGGATCATAATTACATATGACTTTTTTTTGTATAATTGAGCTTTATTTTGCTTTTTTGGATGACACAGCCATCTGTACTTTGATTTCTGAAAGTGTCCCTGAGCCCACTGCCAGGATTTCACTTCCACTATCCGGCTGTTTGTTGTCTGGGAGCCTGAAGGTTGTGAGGATTCAGTGTTTATTTTTAGTCTTATTCCGTACAAACAGAAACTTCTCCAGATTCCCAGATCCGTTCGGATCTCTTTAGATAACAAGATGAAAGGATTCACAGTTTTATGCTGAGGTACGTTATCCTAAAAGTGTTTCATGCTTTTATCCCTGCTCCTCTAACATGCTCTTTTTAATCTGTCATGCCTCCGACATGTTGCTAATTAACTTAATTTTTTTTTTTTTTTTTTTACAAATTGATCTCCAGATGTTTCTTTTTAGCAGCCTTTTATTGGTCATGCCTCAACAATAGTGAGCTTTTTTTTTTTTTAATGAAGTGGTCAAATGTCTCACTTTCAACATTTTGTGTTTTCTATGTTCTTTTGTGAATGAAATATTATTATTTATCAGATTTTCTAATTATTGCATTCAGATTTTATGTGTTGTTTTACAGATCAGCTTCTTCAAGAAGGGCATTGAGCAGGTGTCAAAGAAGATGGACAGTTTTCTCTCCTCCGTCTCGAACATGACTCAAAAGTAAAGAACATTTTTAATGTTTACCGCATTATTGATGAACCACAGCATCAATATGAGCAAAGTAAAATACTGCAGCTTGTTGTATCGCAGTAACCGTCTTCAGAAATCCATATAATTGTCAGCCTTCATGCGCTTGTGTCCGTGTCGGAGGGAAACCTCAAAGAAAGTCAGTTGTGACAGGTTTTTCCAAACCTTTTCCGTCCAGTATCCAGACGCAGCTGGACTCGGAGGCGGAAGCCATGCGTGCGTCCCAGAGGGAGCTCCTGTCTGTGGAGGACTCGGTCTACATGCCAGATAAGGACATGGAGCCTGTCAATCGCACTCTCATTCAGAAGGCCGGCTACCTCAACATCAGGAAGTGAGATTAATTGCTCTCATTATGGCCCTATCTGAAATCCTCCGACGTTTCCAATTTAAGTCAGTCAATACGTTAAAAAGGACAAATTTAAAAAAAAAACCAGAATGTTTAAATAAACAAAACAGAGGAATGATTTTTTTTAATATATCTTATGCAAACCTGGTAAAAGATGTATGTGGAGAGAAAGCGTTTGGTTTCCCAGAGAAGACGAGGTGGGTCAGGTAACACGATGATGGCGTGTCCTGTCAGCTTACTGTAGCGCAGATGGATGAGAGGGGGAACTTCCTTAATAGCTTGAAAGGATGCAACCGCGGCATAGCTCACATTTTGATGTAGTGAAATGTCAGACCTGTCAAACTCTGTCCTTTCCTGTATCTTTGACAAATGTCTGACACCGGAGAAGAGCTTCCCACAGAACAGCGCCGTGCACAGCGCCTGCAACCTCTAACGCTTATCAAATGGAGCTGAGGCCAGACAACATTTGCAATTTCAGGAGGTTTCTCAATATTTGGGGTCTGAGTCACCATAATGAACCAAACTCTACACTGTTTGTCAAAGAAAATGCATTTGGGAACAGGATGTGAACAGGATGTTCAAAGAAGAAAGACTTCAGATGAGTAATACATGTGATTCATAGTGAGTATTAGGAAATCAAAAACAACAGACAAGATATTTTTCCTAATAAAGATAAATTTATAGAAACAGTAAGGAAAAGTTTGTTTATAAATATAAAATGGGTGATTTGGTTTTTTTTCCCCCAAAAAAATCTAGCAAAGAGACTGTTGATGATTCCAAAAAGACATTTAAATTTTAAAACAAAACAAACAAAAAAAAACTATTCTGCAATACAACTTGTGACCACACCGGGGCGCATATATCTAAAAAGAGCCACTGACAACGCAGTTACGCTGGATTCACACCACAGCCTTGCAGCAATGCAGGATGGAGGGTGTGTCTGACCCTGTCATCATGGCCTGGGATTGTCTACTCTCCACTGCCGATTTGCCAACCCTCATTTTTGGGTACATTCTGTTTGTTAGAAGCTCAGGCAGATAGATGTCTGTTGTAGATGAAAAGTGCAGCGATGAGTTTTTCCTTCACTCTCCGCCAACGTGTGTTCAAAACAACTCTCCTTGTCTTTGACTGGCCTCCCTGTACGAGTTCATTGGCTTGGCTCTATCAATCATATTTGAAATACAGTGCTTAAATATAGTATAGAATATATTTAAATATATATGATATACATTTAATATATTCATGGCATAGAATATATTTAAATATATATTAAACTCTTCTGGCAGGGTACCAAAAAAATTTCACCCCCCTCAGAATTGCCATTGGTGTGGAATCAAACGATTGAGACAAAAGCAGTTTTTTGAACAGAGCTGTAAATATGTTGGATTCTGCTCTAAAGTTATAACATGCGAGTCAATGAGGCAGCATCTAGTGGTCAGTCGAGGAACTGCAACAGATCTTAGTTCCCCGTGAACCTCAACCTGGAAGTTAGATGGTTGGACCTTCGTAAGTAATCAATCAGACAAATGAACAGTGGTAAATTAACATTCACGTTTCTTGTGCTCTTTTTGTGACTTGTGTTTGGAGCTTCAGTTTGAGACTGAAGACAATGGGGGTGTAATGTATCCCACCACTAATCTAAGTAACTAAGAGAAATATTTATTTCTTTATTTTCTAGCCTTCTCTTTTTTAACTTTTCCTCCACAGTAAAACAGGCTTGGTGACCACCGCCTGGGATCGACTGTACTTCTTCACCCAGGGGGGAAACCTCATGTGTCAGCCTCGCGGGGCGGTGGCAGGGGGCATGGTGCTCGACCTGGACAACAGCTCCGTCATGGCGGTGGAGTGTGAGGACCGACGTTACTGTTTTCAGATAACCTCCCCTTCAGGAAAGACGTACGTTCACTCTGGACAGTAGTTTACAATAATAATTGTACGATAAGTACCGACTCGAGTATATTTTATGTAACTCTTCCTCGGTTTCATCCTTGTGCGTAGGTCAATGATTCTTCAAGCTGAGAGCAAAAAAGAGTATGAAGAGGTGAGTCTGAAAGAGGCTTTGTGTGTGTTTGTGTTTCACATCTATACCACAGACAGAGCTGCTGCTGCCTCAAGTGTCCGCCACAGAGCAGCTTTGTTTGGATTTAATGTTTGCCTTCTTTCTGTCACGGCTGGTATTAGTCAGACAATTTCAGTTGTTATGCTGGAACTAGAGGAAGACTTCATGTTCTTCTTTTCTAGTGGATTTGCACGGTGAACAACATCTCCAGACAGATCTACCTGACTGACAACCCAGAGGTAAACCTGCAACCGTTCAGATGGTGGAAAAATCGCCCGCTTTGACCCTGCTTTGTCTCAGTGTCTCTCTGTTTGTTTTTGTTTTGACCGTTTTGCTTCATGGTAGGCTGTGGCGATCCGACTGAACCAAACTGCCATCCAGGCAGTCACTCCCATCACCAGCTTTGAGAAGAGACAAGAAGGTTCGCCCAACCCTGACAGGTCAGACACTTGGCTCTCGTTTATTCACAACACTGCATACTCCACACTATAACTTCCTAACTTTTTGTTTTTGGCAGTTTCTTATTTGTTCAATGTACTGTATGGCTGTTGGTGCATGTAAAAGACTTGCAGAGTTATAAAGTCTCTTCTCAGGGGAATTGTTTCGTTATTCCCTGAAACACCTCGTTGACAGTAAAGTTTTTTGACTTGTATTACATTTCCATCATAACGGCTGTCTAGAGGTTAGTTTGGCACCCCGTGAACAAAAATGAGCAGCTGTCTTGCACTCAGCCCTTACCAGCAATTTCCTTGAGGGGGAGGGGCTTAAAGAAGCAGGAGTAAAATCAGATCCCTCACAAAACATCAGTCAGGCTTCCTCTGCTCTTGGCCCATGAAGATCTAGATGTGAAGTGCTTTAGCAGGGATGGAGGACCACTCAACTGCCACTGATGCTGTTCGCCAAACATTGATCTGCGTTTTTGATTCCTGAAAGATTTTGTTTTCCTCCATTTAAAAAAAAACAACAAAACAAAAAGCCAGATCATTGGTTTATTCCCTGAAATTCATTGTCGTTCCTTAGAGCAAAGCCAGGAGGTGTTCATGCTGCTGGCGGTGATTCCCAGAAAACAGGAGCCGCTCCGGAACCAGAGGACCTGATCGCCCCTGGCACGCCCATTCAGTTCGACATCATGCTGCCAGCGTCCGAGTTTCAGGACCAGAACAGAGCCGGGGGGAGGTGAGTGGGCAGCTGAGGCAGGAAGTTTGTGTGAGTGATTGTTTATGCGTTTGCAAGAGGCAGCGAAGGATGAGGACCGATAATGCTAATTACTTAAACGTTTGCCCCATTGGGTTTATTATGTCATTTCCAGGAAACCGAATTCTTCATAACAGCTGAACACAGGAGTTTAATTATTTGTTCTGTTTTCTTTTCTGATGTATTTTTTTCCCTCATCTCCACAGACGCACGAACCCATTCGGAGAAACAGACGATGACTGTACAACAGAGAGTGACGGTAACCTTTAATAGTCCCCTCCAAACGGAGGTCATCCTCGTTCCTCCTGTTTGTGTATTTTGAGCGTTTTTGTGTGTCTGTCCTTGAGTATAGATGCTGCTGACGTGTTTGCAAGAGCATGATTTATACACAGTCATGTTAAAAAAAAAAAAAAACCTGACCTTGGATCAGTTATGTCAAACTCGAGGTTGACACCTCATTTGATTTGACCCGCAGGGACAATTTATGTACTTGCAATACAATTCTGTACTGTTGTGGAAACCATATATGTCCCACAATCACTGTTGATTTTGTTCTTTTGTCAACCTATTCCATCTTTCCTGGTGTGCTGGGGATCATTGTCCTGTTGCATGAAGGTCAGACTTCAGCTGTCACTCAGATAGCCTCACGTCTGGGCGTATAATATTTAGGTGTTGACGGGAATTCACGATTTCCCTGTGGCTTCAAAAACAACCCCAAATCATGCCCCCTCCACCACCGTGCTTCACAGCTACCGTGAGGTGTTTTGGGTTGCGTCTTTTGTTTCTGCTAATCATGGCGCTGTGTATTATGGCCAAACATCTCCAGATTTCTCCAGAAGTGTTATGGTTTATTCAGATGCAATTTTTTCCTACATAAGTCAGGCTGCTGTGTTCTCTCTGGAGAGAGCAGTCTCCTAGCAACCCTTGCAAACATGTCATACTACATAATTCCCATATAGAGTCTGAGGTTTAATTTTGTGATTTTTTTTTTTTTCCCTAATTTTTCAGAGACCTAGGTGTGAACTTGTATTTACTTATTACTGTATGTAAAATGAGGAAATCCCTTTTTTTCCCCCCCTTTTACATGGCCACGCGTCTCTGCAGACTCCCTCCTGCAGCAGGTGTTCGTCGTGCGCTTCCTGGGCTCCATGGCCGTCCGCTGCGGCAACAATCAGGAGGTGATTTATGAGGCCATGAGACAGGTGCTGGCTGCCCGTGCCATTCACAACATCTTCCGGACCACCGAGTCCCACCTCATGGTCACCAGCAGCTGCCTCAGGTAGAATTTATCATTTTCATGTGACATTTTACAAAAAAGAACCACCTGAACCAGCTTTCAGAACAAAGTCAAGTTAGTGTGAAACTTCCCGTCAACACAACCAGAAAATGCCAAAACAAATAACTGCAAGATGGTTTTGAGTATTATTGGTAGGAATTGTATTAACGTTTATGGTCCAGTTGCCTGCTGGAGTTTCCTTTAATCCTTTGGGAGTTTTCACATTTTTTCACACTCTTATACATTTTCAAGCAGAGGAAAAGCGTCATACTTAATCACTTTATCTCACAGTTTACCTTACTTCACTGAATGCTGTGTTCTTTTGCTCAAGAAAGGCATTTTAAAAACCTGAATTATGAAGAAAAAAAAAAAGTGGAGTAGGTGTTCACGTCTCACCAGCAGCTCACTATTGTTCCCTGCTCGACAGATTGATCGACCCACAGACTCAAGTTACAAGAATAAGTGTAAGTATGACAACACGTAAAGTCCATACGCTATTATTTCCGAGTGATTGTTGTCTGTACCATGTTTGATTAAAAGGGGTTTTTTTTCCCTTCAGTTCGAGCTTGAGGAACTGTGTCAGTTCGCAGCCCACCAAGAGAACGGGAGGCTGATGGGCTTCGTGGTTGAAGGTCGAGACTGGAGCGATGGAGATGAGGAGGGAGAGCCCTCGTACAGCGCTTTTGTGTTTGAGAGCAACACGGAGGGTGAAAAGGTCGGATCACCAATAGTGACACTTTTTTTTTTTTCTTTGAGGGTAAATTTAAAAGCATAAATTCACCTGTGTCTTTCCCTTTTTATTTACAGATATGTTACACTATAAATCTGGCAAAGGACATTACAGAAGCCAAGAAGGTAAAACCCTCAAATGGAAACGAGAAAATTACGTTAGGTTTAATTAACAAATAATTTGAATAATTATTCATAAGGCCTGAGGCCTAAATGAAAACAAAAAAAAAGTGTAACATATGATTTAATTAGTGGTAAATAAAAGCTATTTAATTGTAAGAATGAAATGGTAATTTCATATCTCAGATGCAATAGTTTAAATACATAATAATTCATATTATTTACATTTTAGAATTTAGGCAACTAAAAAAACAGGTTAAGGACGTTAAGGACAAGTTTGTCCACCAGAGGGAGCACTTTACCTTTTATTTCTAAAATGGCACAAAGTTAAAAATTCAGAACTTGCTATCACATCTTGAAATGCTAAAACAAAACAAAATAAATTAAGTTCTTGGGGTTTTTTTTCCCCCTTTTCTTAAAGGACCCAGTGGCTCTAGCTCAGCTAATGAAGAATATGCCTCTGACCAACGATGGCAAGTTCCTGCTCTTGGAGCCGGAGACGACCGACGGCAACAACGACCCAGGACAGGAAGACCTGGAGTCTGAGGCCTAGTTCTGCTCCAGACCCCCCAAAACAGACCTGAACCACCACTCTGACCTTCATCCAGCAGGGAAGGCATGCTCGGACAAAGGTCTCATTAAGACCTCCAGCCTGAACTCTGGTACTCTAACACCAAACCTAGAGTAGAAATCACTTCCAGTGACCCTGCGCTACAACAGCACATCTCCACATCTTTGCTGCGCTGAAAGGGGGCGTCGGATGGACCAAACAACAAAATGACATCACACGGGGGTTGGATTTGATCTGCTTTACATGGTCGCTGCAGCATGGATCCGTGGAGTTTTGAGTCTTATTTTTGCTTTTCCACCACTGTAGGTGGCGTGCACATCTGAAGGAACACTATAGGTACATGTTTCATCTTTTTTTGTTTTGTTTATTTTTAATACCCTCAAACAGAAGGTGGTGAATTCATAACTTTACTTTAGGTTTACATTTGTTTAAGTTTTAAATAGTTTTAAATGTTTGTTTGAATCTTTTTGCTCCTCGACCCATTTCTGAAGCGCTTGTGAATCTGTTTATTTTCTTGGTTACACGTGTACGGAGCAATTATTGCACTTCCAAGGTTTTATCTTTTTAAGAACAACACTCCAGCAGAATGCACTAATAAATAAACCTGAAGACGCTAAGACTTTAAAGACGTGGAGGAGGAGGCTCCTTTTGTCTGCAGAGCAGTGGTTATTGGATCGTAATATGGTTAGCCTGAGCGATCGTGCGTCTCAAAGCGGTGGCATGAAGCAAAGCATCAAAAGTCTCTCTGTACTTTTACAAATCCCGACTGTCTAATTAAAACCAATTGAATGTCACGCTTGACATTCTTCTGCACTACCCGTACAAAACGAGTCCGACTCTGATCTGTATGCCAGATCCTCACTGAGCATCCCTAAACGTACCGCGTGCTCCTCTGTCTCCCAAACTTGTGTAAATATGATCAGTCAGAATGTCTATGTGGCGTTTAACCAGTCAATATGCTCGGACCATGGAGGCGCGTGATTAAATGACGGCACTTTCTCTCGTTCCCGGCGCAGTAAATTAAAGCCTCTGAGCTGTAATACTAGAAGAAAATCAACTGAAATGTCACAGTAATGCATGACGACAGGCCACAGTCAGGTTTTACACCCTCCCAAAAGCATGCTCTGCATAGTTCCCGTATAAATGCTAATCAAAGCAGAAGAACTAGCTGGAAATCATCTGAATTTTTTTTTTTCCCCTCCTTCTGGATCCTGAGTAGTCAAACCCTTACAGCATGCACTTTCAGAGGACAGTTTTCATACGGCTGAGGTTGAAATAGCCTGACCCTGAGCACTAGATCACGTGCTTACATTTGACAGCTTGCCTTTTCAGAGCTCCAAAAGACATTTAAAGTGCAGCCGTTTCACACAGGAACGCCCACTCTGGAGATGATGACGGGACTCGGCGCCTGGCAGGTTAAAAGAATAATGCTGCACAGCTCAGAAGTGAGAAGTGTCCAAGCTTTACAATCTTAACTAAGAAACAGAAGTATTCTCACAATTTAAAAAAAAAAACAAAAAAAAAAACGTTTGAACAGCTTTTCATGGCAGGCAGCATGCGAGTATGTATTTGTGCCAGCAGAGCATCACATCCGATGTGTCGGAAAAATGAAGGATTAATGACAGATGTAAGAGTCTGTGGCTAACAGCAAATTAGACATTTCTCTGTTGAGAATGTGCTTTCTGGTGAAACTGGGGTGCATGAAATCGACTCTTACTCCAGGAGAGAGCTGTTTATCTTTACTTTCCCTCTTTCTCTGTTACCAGGCCCGTGAGCATCAATAAACTCCTTGTGTACTTCTTAAATATTTAGAAAGGTTGGTCATATGACATTTGCCAGCATTCTGCCACTTCTGGAAACCGCTGAGTTTCATAATGAGCATTCCGGTGTAAAATAATGCCACACTGTCAGCATGTTAATTGTAGATTCAACAACTCGCACCCCACCTCTTCTCCACCCGCCGACTCACAACAGGAGGCTGCGTGACTGCGTATTTTCCTGCGCTGGCTTTTAGAGCCATGGAGAAGACAGCAAACGTAAACACTTGCAGATCCTCATACTTTTATATGTGGCATCAGAAACAAAACAATTCTGCATCGGGAGCTCTTTCTTCATACGTACTGAGCACGTTTAGTAGCCCGGGTCTTACTCAGTAATTACTGAATTAAAGAAAATCCCTGATATTTCTAATGCAGGGCTCATTTTATCAACAAATGTTTACAGTAAAAACTTACAGCAGCTGCTTCGTAAAGAAGAGGCACATGTTGAGCAAAATCAACAAGGCCAGATTATTCAAAACAGACAAAATAGTAGATGGTTTGGGATTTTTATGGCAGTTATTGATTCAGGCGTGAACACATAAGGAGCATTATGGATCACCTGTCAGCCAATCTAAAGCGTGGTGGACGTGCCGAGTAAGGCAAAGCAGTCTGAGACGCATTCAGGCCCACCCGAGCATAAATAGGAGACTCTTCAGCCAGAAAGTCAACAATTTATTTAGAAATGGCTGCATTCCCAGAGATGACTGCTGCACTGGAGGTGGTTCCAGCAGCCACCGGTACACCACAGTAGCTCAACTCGGGCGCAGAACAAGCGTGTTCCTGCAGATGTCAAACGTCTTTCTGTTGCGTAATGAGAATGCATGTTGGCAGATTTTCTGCAGCTGTAGAAAATATTTGGTCCGTGCCGTATCCTCTGTTCTCCGGCGACGGCCGAGCCGTGGCAGTCGTGATAGAAGCGAAACTACAGTTATGCACATAGATGTGCTCAGGGCACAACCTGACAGTTTTGTTCCAGTTTAATCATCTCTAGATGCTGCCTGTGCTTTCTCTTCATCTGATGGCTCAGTTGGTGAGTTTTTAAGGTTTTTCCCAACGTTCCTAACCCTCAGCTCGAAGTGGCCTGCTGCATCCCTGGTAGACATACTTGTATCAGTTGTGCTGCATCAATAAACGTTTCATTTTTAAGTAGTTCTTCAGGAAAAACGTCGGTATTCATGGTGTTGGGGGGAGGAGGGGGGAATCCATAATATATCAAGAACTGTATTTGCTGCTTTGCTTTCTGTATGTTTACAAATGGTAATTCAATACCCGCAAGTCTTTAAACTTAATTTGTCCCGGTTTTCTAGAACCACTAATGTTAACATGCAAATACTTCATAAATAAAGGTAATTTCTTACTGGAGTAAATGTGCTTTCTCTACATCACGTCAGAGCTGTTAAATAAACACCAGAGCCTTTATTCCACAAAGTCATTTCATATTTACATAAAAAATCATTAATTTATATTATGTTTAAATGTACATGGCTGTAGGCACACCTGTGCATGTGATGCAGCACGACAGACAACTTCTCACGCACACAGACACATAATGGCTTAATATTCTTCCAGCGCACACAGTTAAACCTTTGCACACGGATGACATTCCCATTTTTAAACACTTGAATGGAAGACAGAAGAAAATCTTCAAAAAAAAACAAAAACACAGTGCACGAAGGCATTTGACACTTTGCTCATGCACAGCATGCACACCAGGGGGAAGTTCAGGAGTCTTTGTAGTAATTATTGAAGTTGATGCGAAGCAGGAAGTCCTCCAGATGAGGCTGGTAACCTCTGTTCACCAGTTTGGTCACCACTGAGGGAAGAAAATAAACACTTGTTAATGCCTCAGCTTCGCTTCAGTGATCAGTGAACTGCATCTAGTCTTAATCACGTCAAGTGTTTCACACAGCGAGGCTCACTCATGCAGTCTGCACTACGTAGCGCTTCTTCTCGAACAGACAAAGTTGCATCTGCTTCGGTACGTTCTGTACCAGTGAGGATGGTGGTGAATGGGAGGGGTACCGGACTTATGCCACAAGAGAGGATTATCAAAAAGTGGAAGGATATGGCTGGTCAGCCCATTACTAATATGCACGTCTTTTAAAAAATGGCTTAAGAGTACAGGACGTCTTTAAAAGGTCTCAGTCCATGTTTTTCAATGACGGTGCTGGTTCATCCATCACACAAGCTATTAATTCAAATTACTACACCAGAATGTCCTCAGGGTTCATTTGTGTTAGACACTGCATGTGAAGTGCATGAAAGATCTAGTCTGCTTTATTTTTTTAAACATCTTCTAAAACCCAAATCTTCACTTTTTCTTTGAATCCAACAGTTACTTCGTGTCAACAGCCATTAATCCCTCCCCACCCATCTGCAGCTAATCTGAGTCAATAATTAACCTTTTTCAGTTAGGGAGTGTTTTTTTTTCCCTCATTACACTATAAAGGGTTCTCTATTCATGGTGTCACAGAGTTATTATGCCCACTCCTTTATTCTAAATGTCTTTGATATTATCACCTCAGTAATTCACTTACTGAATGTCAAGTTGATACTCTCAACACCCCACTCAGTTTTATAACTGACAATGATCCAGTTGTTGCTCATTTATTACAAAGCATGCCAGAAAACAAAGGGAGAGTACGGTGTTCTCTCGCTGTGATGATGAGCTCAGATGAACCTGTTTAAGTCACTTACAGAGGAAACTTTTTCTGTCCTTACCTTTGAAAAGGAAGTGAGAGTAGTACTTGAAGGTGTTGTAGGACTGCTGCATGGCGATGAAGCTGGGGTGCACGGCCTCCCCCTGCTGGTTGTCCCAGGGCTGTGCGATCAGCTGGGCCCGAAACTTCAGGATCAGACTGAAGATGCTGTGGATGATGTTCATGACCGGAGCTGCTTTCTCCGTCAGAAGAGCTCTGGGAAAGCCACGGAAAGGAAGGCTTGAGACTTTTAGGAGCATTAAAGGAACCTCTTCCACAATTTTTACATTACAACGGAGTTAACGAAATACTGAAAACATCTCCTGGCTAAATCCTCCTTGGATTTTATTAAATTTACTGTTAGAATCATGAATTAATGTGTTACCAGGAAGATGAACTAATTTAATAGAAAATTAGTGAACCGAAGCATGCTACTTTTATACACAGAACCGTTTGTATTTGGTTTTATTACAACCAGAAATTATGGCGTAAAAACTCTTGCAATCCATATAAAAAGCTCACAACATTTAAATTTCTCATTTGACACTAGACTAAGTCATTATTAACACCACTAAAATTCACTAAATGGATACTGTAAAATCACAATCAGGAAAAGAATAAAACTCAGTTTATTTCTTTGGAATCCATTTAAATTGAATGCTTCTGCGTGTATTCATAGGTGCAGCGGTTTGCTACAGCCTTGTGTAACCTTACAAATAAACATAAGCACAAAAAAAGAAGCCTGATAAAAGAATCAGCACCAGGAGGTATATCAGATCCGAACTCAAACATAGTGGATCGGTGGCTCTCTGTTATTCATTTTTCTGTTTGTGGAGGTTCAGGATTTTATTAAGTCCTATCCCGTAACCCTCCAGCCTGCTGTCATTTAGATGTATTGGTCGCTGCAAAAACTAAATCAAACAACTAAACAATACACCAGATGAAAAGATAATGTTTCATTTATCATTCAGCCATAAACAACAAATATATCTTTTGAAAAGTTCAGGAATTTGGACTGTCAGAGTCCAAAAACAGCCAAAGTTCCAACATTTTATACGCTGAGATAAAGCACATAAAAACTGCACTTACTAGTCTAAGTTTCTCAGTGCTTGAAACTATTATGGGATGGTAGTGACAATGAGGTTAATAATACCTCGGCTAGTGTTATTTTTATTATTTTAATGGTGATTATGACGACGGTGACACTGATAATGGATAAGGTGGACATAATATTTGGAAAAGTAGAGTGTTGGGATTACTGATGTGTGTAATTTCTGCAGAATTATAATTGTTATATTTATAATATAATAACCTTAACTGTAAATTGTAGCAACCATTTAGCTTTTACAAAGGAATGAATTAGGGATGGGAATAAATAACTTTTACTTCTTCCCACTCTTTTACAAGCAAACGTGTGTGTATGCTCATATGTATATAGGGTTAATATATATTGTCTAAATGTACTTTTATTGGTTTCACTCTTCTATATATGTTTATATCTTACATACTCAGGATAAACTATCACTAAAACTAAGCAAGTGAAATAGAGGATTTTAAGCATTTTGGATAAAACATTAATTTAAATGTGGAGCTTGATTTAAATCGACAGATTTCCAGCTCTGTAGTCGAAACCAGAAATTGAACTTGGACTGTGAAATTTACAGCTGAGAACCAAAATTCAAATATGTTTGGGAACAAACAGAGCATGAATGAATAGTTCATGCTCTGAATAGTTTCAAATCTAATCATAAAAATATTTCATTGTACCAGATTTTGTTAAAATGTAGTAGTTTCAGTTTGATGAAGACGAAGAAGCTGTGAATCGTAGATATGAAGGTTTTATCCGTGTGTACCAGACTGGTGCATACATTAAATAGATCACCACAGACATAAACAACCTTTTACACCACTGTTAGCTTTGCTTTAAAGCTGCTCATTATGACAGAGATGGGAGCTAATAAAGTTAAGCAGGAGCTTTTCATCCTCTCTGATTCTCTTCATCACCCTGAACACTGATGATAAAAGTTTATACTGTACACTCTGGACATTCTGAGCAGCACCCCTGAAAGTGTTATATTTTTATTTTTTCTTTTCTTTCCCAACAATATTTCACATTTTACATAAATGATCATGATGGAGAACAGACTCTACTCCCATCGCCACACTTCTGACATTTCTGGCGCCGTAAAATATATTGCTGTTTTGTTATGCAGCGTGTGATGTAACTAGTAGCCCTCCAGGTGGTGAGACACGTGGACATTTCATTAATTCCTGAAGGGAAATTAAATGGAAACTCCTGTGAAGATCTATAATTCTTGTTGTCAAACTCATCTTGGTTTGTCTGCTTTTCCTCATGACAAGCTTTTTTTTTTTTTTTTTTAAATAAATGGTGCCCAATGTTGACATATGCTGACAACTATTTCTTCCTGCATGTTCCTACGCTTTAGATCATGGATGTCACTGACCTGCAAGTCCCACTTTTAAACGCACATTTGCAGTTCCAGTTCTCACCTGAAGATGGCTCTGTTGAGGTAGTCGGCGTGTGTGCGGTGGATGGCGTCCAGATCGCTGGCGGCGGCCAGTTTGGCTGCGAACTCGCTCCAGGACACTTGCAGGATCTGATTAGCGATGTAACCCTGGATGACTTTGACGAAATGCTGCATCTCGTGCCTGTACAGCTGCAGCTGGCGGAACTGGACCGAGCGGCCCGCACCTTTCACCAGGGCTGAGAGACGGAACCAAGGGAATAAGTCATCATTTGTGCTGCAAAACAAATAAACCTTTGATGGTCTCAGATGTGTGGATTCGCTACCAATATCACTAAAAATTAAAGCCTCTTATTCTCTGGTGAACTATTTACGACGACTTTGGTACCCTGGAAACAACTAACTTACATATTCTTGTTTTTCTTACACATCATTACGGCATCTTACACATACATATATCAAGAATATACATGTCAGGCATCGTATTCCTCAGATATGCCTTAGATTTTAAAAATAGTTTACTTGTGGTAAAAAGTTTGAGAAAAGTTCCTAAAACAAGGATTAGAAGAAAAGCTTAGTCTGCACATGCACCAATACATGAGTAAGTTTGCAGAGGAAACAAATTAAAGTGTTTTCCTTTGAGCTTACTTGTTACTTTTGACAGATGGCGGCTGTTTATAAAATGTCCCACTAAGGCTGGCTGGATTATTTGCATCCATCTCTAACATCCAAGCTCTGATGCTTCACTGTATTGCAAATAACCACCATACAACATTTTCTTTTACAATCAAATTACATTACAAGACAGATGTTTTTAAACATCAACACATAAGTACTTTCATACACACCAGATGCGACAGTAACTGAGCTGAGTCATTTATACTAATTTTACTGTCCAACCTTCCTCCCCTCATTTGTTATTCTGGCACTTCTAGGTGTAAACTAGGCAGTTTTAAACATTTGCATGGGAAGTCTATGATATCTCCAACATCTGTCCCATGTTAATATCTAGTGCTGGCCCTGTGCCCTACCAGTGAGGAAAAGATGAGAAGCAACAAGGAAAGGGTAATTCTGGTATACTTGGGACTTCCAAAAAAAAAAAAAAAAAAAAAAAAAAGGGAGACAGGATGTGGGCGTAAACTCAAGGGGAAGACAGGACTACTTGAATCGGGGCTGGGTGTGTGAGGACTGCAGCCTCCACACATCGGGCGTGTGATCAACCGGGCGAGCTGACCGGCGCCCTGAGCCCTCGTTTTGATCTAGTTTGACTGCAGCGGGCTTGTGAGGTCAGTGAGCTCTGCGCTGTGCTTTTCTTGGTGCAGCAACAGACTGTCATAACATGGCGTAACCCACTGAAATAGATGGGTTTTACTTCTCAGGTGCAGGTGCAGTCATTACCACCGCTGTACGTGAGGCGTTACTCATGAGTAATCGGAACTGGATGTGACGCCTACATGGCTCAAAATAAATCTTATTCCAGTTCACAGTGAATGTGCTCCCATCTAATGAGACATGCAGCTATCCTCGAGCTAATAAGAAGGCAAGAAACATCTTTCAGCTTAACACGAGGATCCACTGCAGATCACTGCGTGCTGAAGTTTGATTTGGCAAAGATTTTACGTTGGATAGCCATCCTGATGCTCTCTTCCCATTTGTCCGGACTTGGGAGTGGCGTTGTGCAAACACAGGATTGGAAATCCAATTAAATCAAAAACACTTTATTAATCCCCAAAGGGATACTAATTGTTGTAAGTAGTCACGATTTCAGTCTCTTTAAAGAAACTTAAATCAAAAGGTTTATTGGTGTGGGCAGGAAGGATCTCCCGCAGAGGTCGGAAGGATCTCCCGCAGAGGTCGGAAGGATCTCCCGCAGAGGTCGGAAGGATCTCCCGCAGAGGTCGGAAGGATCTC
>JAOWBL010000021.1:3135381-3151849 GCA_028564865.1 Zenarchopterus dispar | reverse complement strand
CCGCAGAGGTCGGAAGGATCTGACTGAAGAAACTCTGTTGTTGAGTCAGTGTGTTGTGAAGCGGACGCTCATGGTTGTCCGTGATCCTCCTCATTTTATAACAAATCCTCCCTCACACAATCATCTCCAGAGCCTGTGGGACATCTGGTTTCACCAGGCTCCAGAACAGTCCTCACAACATAGTCACCCTTCTTCATCCGTTTGTTCAATCTGAACCTTTAGCTGCTGGGTTTTTGAAATTGGGACATTGTCCTCATTTGCCCCCACTGGCTCTACCCACTGTACCACAAAAGCCCCTGTGGGGGAAAAAAAAAAAAAAAGGCTGGCTGTTCTGATCAGCCTTTTTAGAGATCATCAACCAAATTATTTGGAGATGATCTTAAGATAACAATTAGTGGCTGATTGATTGGAGCGTCCTTTGTTTGAGTTCAATTATAGCCTTCCAGTCATTTAGCCCCGTGTTTATTTCCAAAGTTTAAAGCCTTTTAAAAAAAAATTAGATTGTGATAATTAAAATTACTGTCATAGCTGAAGTTGAAATCTTTCTAGTAAGTTAATGGGTAGTGTCCCACCCCGCCATCAGAACATCCACTTATGAAGTCTGTACACAGACGGTTAATGATCAACACCATTAAGCTCAGTGAAGCCTGCAGTTCTCCGACAACCCCACTAGCCTGATTACGCCTTGCAAAAATGAATCAAAAGAACGACAACATTCCCTCTGAATATTTTATAACCGGCTGAAACACAACAGGAACAATCTTATCTCCTCCACTTTGGAGGGAAGGTGAAGTGTTAGCCGGGGCTGAATCAGCAGCTCCCATCTACTCACCGGTTCTCTTGAGGTGAAACCAGACGTCCCGCAGGCTCCACACCATGTGTTTGAGCTGGAGCAGGAATGAAAACAAGCGGTTGTACTTGTTCATGCAGCTGTCTGTGATGATGATATTCATCGGCCAGTCCACCTGGAAGGAGACCCAATGGGAAGTATAATAAAAACAAGACAACAAAGAAAGGGGAACAAAAAAAAAAAAAAAGTGAAACTGCCAGAGCTTGTGAGTGGGAAGGAAATTAAAGGAAGGTGGAAAGAGATGTTGAGAAAAACAGGTAAAGGGAAAGTGATGGATGACACAAGGAGAGAGGAGAAATGTGTGAATACAGCGACGTTGATAAAGGAGCTGAGAGTGTTGTGAGCGGAAGATAGAGTGGTGAGAAATGGGGGTAGAGGTGGAGGAGGAATGGGGGAAAAGAAAAATGGTGACAGAAAGGAGCGAAACGTGAAGCAAGCAGTAAAGATAAGAAGGGGGATGGGAGCTGGAAAAGTACAAGACGGAGATTCAACAACTACATGAAGAGTCATTAGAGAACGGGGAGCTGCGGACAATATGTGCACCATTAGTCACGCTGCACGTCAACCAAGACACAACTCCAATAATTCTTATGAAGCTGAACCACTTAAATGCATGATAAGCTCATTTTCCACATCCAGAGCAGTGTGTCAAAAAATGACAGGATGAGACAAACGCAGCCATGTGAGGGTACTCATTTGCACATTTCCTCTCCTCTGATTTCAGTCCCTTCCCAACAGAAACCTGAGCAGAGGAGATAACATCCAAGAGGAGAGGTGTTGAAGTGACAGGCACCCACCAAGATGACAAATCCTGGAAATTATCTTAAACTAATGTCAATTAAATGTGACGTGCAACACAGACACACCATCTCCCCGCTGTTTTTTGTAATATACGGTCAATTTTTATTATCTCTGTCAGGTGAATTTTGAATATATCAATCAATCAAAATGTTTACATCTAATAAAATTTACAGCGTGGGATTTATGTGTCACGGCCCATATAATCACCGAAGACTCCAAAAGGACTTCCGCCAAGTTACGCTTGTTCATCATCATTTATAAGTCTTCCAGAGAGCTTCCTCCCTCTCCACCAGGGAGGAGGAGACATTCTTCGGATTGCTTTTCTGAGATTGATTTCCAGACCACAAGCCGGAGGACAGAAGAGAGAGCAGGCAAAGGTGTTTGGTTATTCCATCAGCATGCGCAGCCTCACCTTGTAGCGTAGCTCCAAACAGTTGAGAGAGTCTGGGGCGTGCGGATGAAAGGTCTCGGGGAAGAAGCGGAGGGCGAAGGTGAAGTTGGCGGCTAAAGGCGTGTCCCCGTGCAAGCTGTACTGCAGGGCCTTGTTGAGGATGGAGTTCAAGACCAGCGGGGTCAGCAGCTCGCCCGGGGTCTGACCACTGCCCATCTGGGTGGGGAACAGGGAGATCACTCAGATGGGTCAAATGGTATTACAATCAAGTAAGTGTGCTTCGGCAGCTCAAGAGTCGGCAGGTTTTTTGATTCGCAACAGAACAACTGGCAGCTGATTATGAGACAGAGTTTCTCTGCCACTGAAGGTGTGCTAATCTGTGATATCAGTGCTTTGGCTGGATAAATAACACCTTCTGTCTCCTGGGCCTCAGGAGACAGATGTACATGAATGTTTCTGCAGAGCGGTGCTGAGGTGTTAGCACCGGCATTGCTTGTTATTTCTTGACAGGAAGCTTGACATAATTAGGAATCTGGCAGTGACATCAGATATAACACGCTTACAGGGTTGAGCATTAATGTTGCTTAAAACTGCAATCCTCTTCTTTCTGTGTGGTTTGTCCTAATACATTACCGATACAATAATATTGATTACAGCAATTTCCAGGATGCTCCGTTTTTCTTACATTTCACAACAGCAATTTATCTTGAGAGGCTGTGTGTGGTATAATTGCAACTCTCCCAGGCTCAAGGGTACTAAATTACATCTTGCTGAAAAAAAACCCTTACTAAAACGCACACTCCGGGTAATGACGCAAGAGGAAAAAAAAACTTTCCTCCTATTGAGTTTTATTGACTTTTTTAATCATCATAACTGTGTGTACTCGAGGTGATGGAAATCTGGGCTTTCACATAACGCGGATCATAAAGCACTGAAAACCCGAGAGATCGTTTGTCGTGTCTGGTTTCCTCCTAGAATACAATAACCTTAAAATGAAAAACAAAATCCACTTTTATGAATGAGCAGAGGAGGGTTACCTTTTCAAAGAGTAGATCGCTGAGGGACTGTGCAAATTCACCATCCTCCATCAGCAGGAAGTGGCGCAGCGCCTCAAAGTGTTTTTCCACCCCTAACTCTACGAAGAAGTAGTCCACCACGGCCTTATTCACCAAAGACACACTGGGGATGAAGAGGGGAGAATGGCCAAGACAAGGGGAGAATCAGTGGAAACGGTGCTGAAAATGATGGCAAGTTTCATAAACATGTTGCTTAGATGACAAACATCAAGCCTGGTGAAGCCTTGAGGAACCTCGTTTTTAAATGACTTCCAAGCAGTCTACATTTATAGAGCAAAGTGATCACGGAAACATCCTCGGCTTAAAAGTTAGCAGGGAAATTATTTTTAAAAAAAAAACAAAAGTTTAATCCATCTATTCTACTTAAGAACATTATTAAAACTTACCAGCTCTAAATGCCAATTATTCCTACGCTAAATGTAAATGTAAAACAGGATCTAGGACCCCATTTGTCCTACCTAAAAGCACAGACTGCATGTGTGAAGACAAATTTATCTGCACGTAATGATAGAATTCAAAACAAAACATGTTCAAAGATATAAAGGTAATAGTTTTTTTTAACCATATAGAATATACATTCATTTACAGTTAAATGGACTTACCAAGAGAAAAGAATAAAAATCAGTGAAAACTCACACTTGCACTTTTTCAAACACAGAATTTGGCATCATATGGACAATTTGACACTTCAGATTTGTAAGCATGAACCAGGAAAAAAAAACAAAAAACAAGGTATTTATGCTTATCTCCCAAAATGAAACAGGCCCTCTAACAACTCATGCAGTGATCTTTGAGGCGACAACTCACTGTGTGATGAGTGGAGCAGTGACAGAGTGTTTTATCAGCACTGGCAGGGAAACCATCTCGCTGAGTTGGACAGCTGTGGTGTCTGTGGCTCTGCTGAGTGTGGGGTCCATGGGAAGGCCCCACGGCCCCCGAGTTACCTGCTTCAACAGCTGACATTCAGGAGACGAAGCTGCGTGAGAGGGAAGATGACGAGCAGGTTGCTGAGGAAATGTCACTCTCACAACTGCAGGGAAGTGCTTCACATAGCGCAGCAGGAAAAAACAAAAACATCCAACACTCTTTGTTGGATCAAACAAGACATCTGAATTTTGTCTGTTGTTTTCTCTATCCATATATTCACAGTAGCAATACCTGAGCAGCTATAGCTCCTGACCTTGGCTGCTGCTGCGGAAGATGAAAGCTATTTGGCGATGAAAGCTATATCGCCAGGTGACTGAGGCGTGAAAACTTGCTGCATGACGGAACCACAAGCAGACGGTGAGAAAGAGGATGCTACTTCAGCGAGTCGAGTCGTAAAAGACTCCACTCAAATGTAAACCTGTTTTTTGTGAGGTGTTACTGCTACTCATTCAGTTTTATTTACCAGTTTGTGGAAATAAAAAATAGCACCTAAACACATTGAAAACGTATGTTTAAGTTTATGTGAAGTTAATTCAAATCCTAACAATTTCAGCTCTATCATTTCTCAACAAGTTAAAATCACTTTTTTTTTTCTTTTTTTTTTTATAAAAGGGGAAAGCTAGGCAAAGCAAGTTTATTTATAAAGCACATTTCAGCATCAAGGCAATTCAATGTGCTTTATATAAATAGTCAGTTCTTGGAATAATATTTGCATCTCTTTGGGTTATTTTGCTAAATGAAAACACACAGTGATACTATTAACTATCAAAATATGAACTCGTCTCTTGTCCAGAGTATCGCTTCGTCCCCTCATCCTTCTCTCTCTCTCTCTCTCTCCACACACTACATCAGCCTTTTTCCTCATAATACACATTCACCAACGCATGATCACTCAGGAGGGGAATGCTCCTCCACTTGCATTGTTGCCAATATTTCACGACTTAGAATATAAGATTTCTTTCTTTTTTCTGCACTGAAGCAAGCACAAAGGAAATGTAAAGTAGCAAATTATTTAAAACAAACAAACAGACAAAAAAAATTAAACTACACTCATGCTGCTTCCCTTGTTTTCATGCCCAGAGAGACACACTTTATATCTGCGTATAACACAATGACCCAGTGGACGGTGGCTGAATATACCAATATACAAGTCTGGTGTTTTTGGTAGAACAACTAGAAGCAGCATGACAGTATACAAGGACTTGAATACAAGTGAGTGAGAGACACTAGTCACCCTGTTGCTTTTGAAGTTATGTGACTATCTCATAGACTATCCATAGGTTGCTGTTAGTTTCTTGTCACACATACAAATTCCCTGTATGCATGAACATAGTTGGCCGATAAAACTATTTTATATAGATACACACACACACACACACACACATATATACACACACATACAGATATAGATATATTACACATACATATACATATATACATATGTATATACACGTATACATGTACACCTACATACACACATATATACATACACACACACGTATATACACAGACAGACAGATAGATATACATGCATATACATATATCTTATATACAAAGTAAGCAGACAATGTAGAGATAATGGGTAATCAGTAACAATGGCATCAACCTGTTTATATGAACAATTATGTTTGTACTATAATAAAGTCGCATGTTTTCAACTCACCTATCAGGTCGTAACAGTCCTCATAGTGCTCTACCTGGTACTGAGTCGACAAAGCCCGGAGGTATTCCTGCTCGGACCTTTCTCCAGGGGAGAGCCCCAAGCCGGACACCCAGGACCCCAATCCATCAAGCAGCTGCTCACTGGAGCTGCCCGACCTGGAACCTGAGGAAAGATTACTTTTAACAAAGAAAGGCCAGGATTTGCAGTGACATCTTAATTAGGCCTCTGAGCACAAAGGGACCATAGTTATGATTCTAAGAATTAAAATGGCACAGTTTCAGACTTTTTAATGCAAAAGAAGGAAATGAAGTTAAAATGTTATTGCTTGTAAAAAAAAATAAATTAATTAAATAAAAAAGGATTACAGTATACACTTTGGGACTCTACAGCAGAGTACTTTTTAGTCATTTTTACTATTCACTATCTGCCTTTGACAGCAGAAACCAAATATATCTCCTTTAATATAGAAACAATCTTCAAATAATAATAAATAGAGAAAGGATGAGTTTAACTGCAACCATATTCATGTCACTGAAAAGAGATTAAAAGCATACGTCTTCTCCCTGATTTTCAATTTGTGTTATTTATTTTGTATATTTCAACACAAACATGTCCATTTAATTGTTCTGCTGTGGCGCACACTGAAGATGAAAAAGACAAGCTGATTTATCGATGTAAATGACTTATTTATAAGTCATTTATATCAATAAATCTTGAGCATCTCGAGCTGCTTTACAACTTAAGAATAAATGTTTGTTCACCGTGGTCAGATTTAGTACCTCTGCTGTCCTTTGTTTTTTCCTGATTTCCTTCACCTTTTACTTTCACCACACATCCGACTCCAAGTGAAGAATCTGATGAGTGACCGTAGCTGCTGCCTGGCAGCGCCAAAAGGGGCGGCTCCATCCCGAGCACCACACACCCAACTCCCAACGTGGAGTCAGAGGAGTGGCCGTACGTGCTGCCTGGAAGCGCAGAAGTTGGCAGCTCTGTCCCTAAAACCACACACCCGACCCCAAGTGCTGAATCAGATGAGTGGCCGTAGGCGCTGCCTGGTAATGGAGATGGGAGAGGATCGGTTCTGGAGAGGACACAGCCAACCCCTAAACTTGAGTCTGACGAGTGACCATGAGCACTGCCGGGTAAGGGAGAACGCTCAGGCTCATCTCCCGAAACGATACATCCAACACTTAATGCTGAGTCTGAGGAGTGTCCGTGAGAGCCTCCAGGTAAAGGAGGCAAGGGTAGCTCCGTTCCTGATACCACGCAGCCCGGCTGAAGGACGCAGTCTGAGGCGTGCCCGTGCTTACTCCAGCGAGGTCTTGCCTCAGGAACGTTGGACACAAACTCCCCCACTTTTATATTGGCATCAGAGGAGTGTCCATGACTGCTCGGGACAGGACACTGTGCAACAATATCCGATACATTTTCCCCAACTTTAAAGTGAGAGTCTGAGCTATGACCGTGAACACTGGGAGAAGGCAGAGGGGCAATTAAATCCGAAACAAGCTCCCCAACTTTGATGTGGGCATCTGACACATGACCGTGGATGCTTGGAGTGAGAAGAGAAGGGACAAATTCAGAAACATTTTCCCCAATTTTGATGTGAGAATCAGAAGAGTGGCCATGGACGCTGGGGGATGGTAGAGGAGTCTCCATTTCTGAAACATGTTCTCCAATCTTGATGTGTGATTCGGAGGCATGACCGTGTGCATTTGGAGAGAGAAGTGAAGGAGTAACCTCTGGGACATGCAGTCCAACTTTTATGTGAGCATCGGAGGGATGTTTTTTGTGAGGATCTGAGCTGCGGTGCTCAGCGTTCGCCTCTTTAGTCTCCGTCTTATCATCTGAGACACTTTGCAGTCCTCTGTCCTCATCTTGCTCTGCTGTGGCAGATGGGCCATCTGCTTTACTTTCCGAAATCTCAGATTCAGCATCTTGTTCTGATAAAGAACCAGCTTCCTTGTGACTGCGGTCTGTCACTGAGCGGCTTGCATCTACTTGTGAAGGTTGTTCAAAGGCCCCAGGGTTACTCCCCTGTGCCTCAGACACATTTTCCACTGTGTGTATTTGGATCAACAGAGGCTGCTCTGCAGGTCCCCAGCGAGGCCTGGGCTGGACTGATGCTTGGCCACCTATACCCTCAAGTGGACTAAAGGGGGCACTAAAGTCATAGTCTACGAGTTGGGCAGTGGGACAAGCTTCAGGTAGCTCAGAGCCGATCTTCTCCAGGGCTTTATCCATATCCTCACTGTCAGGCTTCTCTGATTTAGGGAGAAAGTCATTGATGTCAATTTCCTCAGAGATGAGAGCAGCATCTGCTGTGGATGGATCCTGTGGCAGTGATGCAGCTTCTGATCCCTGGGTCTCTCCTGACTGCTCCTCCTGAGAGGGGAACACCTGCTGACAGAAGTTAATAATTTGAATATATCTCTATAAATAAATTTAAAAGAGCTAAAGCTAGAGAAAAACATTTGGGTTTAATAGAATAGGCCTGTTGTCATTACCAGGGTCTGTTGTAGTGGCGTCTGCTGTACAGAAGGAACAGGCGGTAACACCTCCATGGGAGGTCTCTTCTGACCTAACGGATACTTATCCAGTATTTCCTTGAAAGAGGACACAAAAACTAAATTACAAAGACACATAATATATTTTTCCATTTTTGTCCTGATAAGACAGATGCATACTGTTGAATTTCTTGGACTGTTTGACAGCAATATATTGTAGAAACATTTTCATACAACTTGGCAAAAAGGTTGGGAAAACGTAAAGAATAAATTCAATACATTTTGAAGTGAATATGGACCATTTTTCTTTAAAATTACAAGACACTATTCTAAATATCTGAATTTTGTGTGTTTGTTTTTACTTATCACCACAAACCTGAATTTTCTGCCCGTCAAGCATAAAGAACTGAGCCCGGGCTTCGCCAAGTCTCATTCGCTGCACTCTCCACATGGCCAGTCTTTCTCTGCGAGCTGCTTGCTCTGATAGCCGGCTGTACTGAGCAATCAGCTCCTTTCTGCAATTTGAGAGCAGAAACAAAAAAAACAGAAGAAAATCCTTTTAATCGAGGGTCTTATCCGGGTGTAGGACTCGAGATGAAACAGATGGATTAAATGAGCAACATCCAACTCTTTCTTCTCGGGGACAATGTGGAATCCAGACTGTGCAGAAAAGGCCTCCCTTCATTAAAGACCAGTTTGTTGCACTTCCTGCTTCCTGCATTAAAGACCAGTTTGTTGCACTTCTGACTTTAAAAGCTTCTGGCTAACTTCAGCAAATAACTCACATCCTTCATCAACAAAATAAAACATCATCCGGAAAAAAAGACAAAGTAGAACTGAGGCAAATCAACTATACGTTAAAAAATATATTTTTATTAAAATTGTGAATCGATTCTGGACCTTGAAAATCACTGACTCACATACAAATCACCATAAGACCGTAACCACCTTTACAGCGTACATTTAATCCCTAAGGCTTGTAAGCATGAAGCCTATATTAGCTCAGCAAAAACCTGACATGAAATTGTTTTTCACCTTTCACATCCAAATCAAACTGGATGCTTTAAAATCTTGAATTCTGCAGTGCTTACAGAACGAAGTTTTAAAGGACGTGAAGTGGGTGGATAGAAAGCCACAGATGGCAGGTGCTTTCTTCGGCTTTGGCACACTTTCATCTCCACCATGTTGTCAAGCTGAATAACAGCCTGCGATGTGCCGTACAAGCTCTGATAGCATTTGCTCACGATGTGCCATCAGACTCTTATCCTAACTGTATGAAAATGCAACACAAATCCAGCCACAATCATATGCAGTATTGCTGGGGCTGATATATTACCATGTTTGAACATAGCTGGGACATACTTTCTGTGGCGGATAAAATCTGAGCACAGATTGATTTATATAGAAAGGCTGAAGAAGCTGTCAGACCTGGCTCTCTGCTCCAGCTGCTCCTCCAGGGCTTGCAGTCTCCTTTCTCTGTCTCTGAGCTCTCTGGCAAAGCTGAAGTCATCCTCCTCCTGCTTCTTCTTGGCTGCATTTCTCCACTGGTCCATAATACACAAACATACATTATTGCTTTAAACTTAACTGAAATATGTTTGGGTTTTTTTTTTTTGACATTAGCGTGTCCAGTGATCTTCTCTTAAATTCTCTCTTATTTTTAGAACACACCCACATCTTTCTGTCTCACACATTTCTCCCGTAAATGTATGCTCGACTACTTATTACACTGTACCTCTTGCTCCTGCTCCAGGTGCTGCTTCAGCTCCTCGAAACGTTCCCTTTTCTTGGCCTCCTCGGCCAGACGTAGTGACACCTGGCGCCCTGCAGGAGGTGAGGGAGATAACAGGAGCCTGTTTACTGCTCCACGCGTAGAAAGGTGAATTGCATCTCTTGCGCTCTCGCTCACGAAAGACAACACCACCATCTGCCTCACGCTCACATAAGCTTATGCGAAGGCATACACAGCACATCAGGCTAAATATTCCCCATGCCAATCACCTCCCTTCCCCAACTCTGCCTCGCATCTTTGGCTGTTATTAATGATGTGAGGTGTTTGCTAAACTGAGTGATGATTAGGTTTCATAGCCTGTAGTAATGGAAACTATTAAAATCATGCTCCCTGCAACTGGCTCTCTCCTGCTCTCCTGAGGGAAACTAAGGGAAGTTCTCGCAGGAGCAAGTCAACTTAATGTCAAGCCATTTGTTGAAGGCGTACTCAGCCAGACAGGGGCGTGCATGAGCCTTAAGAAAGTCTTGCTAATGCTTTCATGCGTGTGTTTCAGTGCGACACTAACCGCGGATGCTCTCCAGGGTTTTTGCTGCCGACTCTCTGACCTGATTGATCAGCTCCTGACGTGTCCGCTCTGTTCGCAGGGCCTAGCAAAAGACAGACAAGCAATCATCAACAATGATTTATCATCCAGCCCAGCACTTCACCTCTACTCCCCAACTTCTGCCAGCGGAGAGCTGCTCCCAGCAGTCGGACTTTGCAGGATGAGAGAAAACGCCTTCCAGAAAAAGTAGCACGCTACATGACGGCGACATGTTCGTCATTACTTGCGCTTCCCTGCTGATGGCGCTGTGCTTGGCGATCCTCTCCATGCGTCCACGATATACGGCGCAGTCCCTCTCGATCTCCTCCACCTCCTGGAGCGAGAAGGTGACAGCAATGCGTGGCAGCGGCAGCTCTGACCAGCAGATGTAATGCTGTGGAGACACATCGAGCAGGAAGTCAGCGCTACAACAGCAGCTCGTCATTTCAAGGGTTCATTTACATGATTATTTCATTCCTGCTGCCAATTGATGCTAATTTTGTAAAGATGCTGCCAGGAAATGAAACTGGAAGGCATTTTTTAAGGCTTTCTCCTATTTTCTCATCAAATATAAGCTTATACTGTAGCTAGCAAACTTGTTCAAAAAAATGTTTTGACATATTCCTCAAAAACAGCCATAGGCGTCAGCTGTCATATCAATATAGATAAGTAATAAGTGCATTTAATAAAATGGATAACATCTTTTGCCAAAATATTCTATATTAAACACAGCATGCTTATATAAAAACAACAAAAATGGACACTAATGTACACCCCCTTAAACACTCAAGTAAAAAAACTTTAATAACAATCCACGCTAATGACACATTAGTGACTAATGACCACACTAATGATTGACACTAATGGCAAAATGTAATTTAAAAAAAAAAAAAAAAATCATTCCTTTACTCCGTCATCAAACCCACCACATTACTGTCCTGTCACATGTAAAGAATGTAATAGTTAATAGTTTCCTTTAAATGAGCTGGTTGAAGGTGAAATGATCCATATGTGTTTTATATCTACAAAGTTCATCTTATAGACAAAAAAAAAAGTCATAAAAATTACCTAATTTAGATTTAAAATCAAGGTATTGATTAGCTTGACTCCATTAGTTTTATATGATTTCACGTGAATTTTTATTACATCATTCTTAATCATTAAATGTACCGGTAGTTTGCAGGAGGACACTTTCATACATTATGCCTAATGTTGCTCAGCTTATCTATAGTTTATCATCACATTTAGGAAACTTATTACAAATTCATACCACTAATAGTGGCTCTTCTGGGAGTTTTGTGATTTCCCATTTTGCTCAGAGAAATGCATTTTCATGCATGTGTTGATGTTTACTTCATTTTGTTCCTTTTTTGACTGTATTAGTTAGACCATTCGTCCTGCATTTATTAAAATGTCTATGTTCTAAAACAGCTCTTTAAAGGTAGCACGGTGGAGAAAATCTATTTAATTAGAGAACTCAAATTAGTCAGGGGCATCGGCCCTGTGGTTTAAGTAAGGTAGGTGAGGTTTAGAAAACATTATTGCTGATGAATCATCAGTGAAGTGAAAAAGATGCTTCTAATTAGATTACAACACTTCATTGAAGTTTTTTGATGTAATGTTTATAGAAGTGAAAGGTCAGTTTATACACTCTGATAATTCTCGATTCAATGCTGGAAATAACACCCCAAACTCATCTTAGACAAAAAATGTTTGACAAAAAAATATGTGGACACAAGCAGTAACACTAAACTGAAAGTTGTTCAGTTGAAAGAACAAACAACTCATTAGTTAAGCAAGAGAAAAAAGTAATTAAAATAAAAATCTGTGTTATGTGCATCTCTAACTAACCATCGATGAGCTGAACGTATCTTCTGGCCTAATAATAAATGTGCAGATCCGACCATTTTCTTTTCATATTGAGGTTTAGACTTTCATCAAACATCAAAACAAATGTGTCCTTGTCAACGTCCATGATGAGATCTTTCAGTGATGTAAGGGGCCAGATCTGGTGATGCGGGGGGATTTGTCTTTGCTGCATGCAAACATGTCATCAATTTCAGAGTCGGGAACACCTCCTACATCTTCATTTGTGCTGCGGGACTGGTGCTCTGTTACAGAACCCGGACCCTTTCAGCGTGGCTGTGGAGCCAAACGTTACTGCTAACGTGGCTGATGGAGCAGTGCTTTGTAAAAATGAGGATGGTGTTTTATGTCTTCTTGTTGATTTGCTACGTGCATTTTCAGCACCCGCTGGAATTGTTACAGAGCTTTGATGTGCCAGCTGTTTTTTGACACCCTCACATGTGGGACTCCACAGCCTGAATTCCCATTCTCCCCAGCTTGAGGAACTTCTTGCACCGACCACAGCAAGTCTCATATTCACTGGTTTCAACCACATTAAGTAATAATTTGAGGCTTTCCAGCCATGTTTTATTAAACTGGCATTTCCCCATGACTAATTAGTAACTGCAGCGGCTGCTAAACACGCTAACAGACACCTGCAAGCATGCATGTAATTTTGATGAAAGAAACAGCAGTGTTGTTTGTTTGAGTCATTATAAAAACAATAAATCTTATTCCCATTGTCAAATACATTTTTAAGGATTTTTAAACATGAATTTGATACTTTTTAAGACAAGTTAAGGTTATTTTGAGATAATTTAGCACTTTCTAAGCATCTGCAGAAGATCTGTATCATTAATTACAGCCAACAAAGTTTTTATATTTCTTAATATCCAGTGTGGCATCATGAAGTGCCTGCTTTTGTCTGAGCATCTGCCAATAACCCCAAAATATTCAGTTTACAAAAACACAGCATATTTCATAGTAACAATGACATGTGTAAATACTTAATTGTTTACAATTATATATATATATATATATATATATATATATATATATATATATATATATATATATATATATAAAATCTTTAACGATTACTTTCTATACTTGATGTATTTACAGCAAACAACAGTCTGAAATTCTGCTTTCCCTGAACAATTTCTAAATACTAACTGGGTAATATGTTGGTATTTTCACACAGAATTCAGTTGCATAAATCCCCTTCCCCCGCATATTCATGATTGGTGTTAAATGTGCAAAACAAACCTGTGGGCAGCAGATTTTGAGGAGGTTGATGGTCTTTCCACAGACATACACATCATTGGCAATGTGTCTCAGGAAGATTGGCACACAATCCTCCACATCCTTTGAGATCAGAGTGTACCCTTGAACCCAGAAGTGTTTGTCTGCACAAACAAAAAGATGCTTATTACATAATGTCCTGCCGTTTAAAAGCTACTTTCACCGGTCAATTTTGCTTCTCATAATAGAACGCCACCCTCATAACTGAAACGCCCCAAAACAACCAGCAGTGGGGTAATACACAGCCCAGGATGGGGCGAAAACTTTCCCTTATTAGTATGACTTATGGGGCATGGCAAACCTCTGGCTGCTTGAATTAACACTTGGAGATTGTTAGCGCTTAGCTCAGTGATCCTGAGCAAAAAGCAGAATAGAACACGAATGCACCGAGCTTCCAGAGCTCTTTACAGAAAGCCCGGGGCTTGCCAAGAAAGCTTTAGCTGCTGATTGCTTTCTTGGCCGATGGAATCCGAGGAGAACAATGACATTTGTGTGTCCTCTAAAAGCCATGAGCAAGAAGTGCGGAGGTTCACTGCTGGAGTTGATGAGGTGTAGCCGATCAGCAAATGAAACCGTTAGCAAGACAAAGCCGAGGTGACGGTCTGACCTTGAATGGGATGTTCCACAACATACAACTTTTGGACAGGCTATAATGATTCATAGCACACCATATTTATGGGACACATTCAAAATTAAAAACTTAGAGCACATATAGTTGTCTGTGAAGTACAACATTATAACTGTAGTTTATTTTGGCTGATTCACTTCTGAATTTATAATTCTGTCTATAAATACAAGAAAATACTCATTAGATGTTGTTAAATAGTTTTTTCTAGCAATCAATCAGTCAAGACACTAAAAAACAAATGACAATTTTAGCAATTTATGGTCTTTGAATGTGAATCCTTCATCTTACATTATAGTTAAATTTGAAAATGAGCTGTTTTACAGGTGGAACACTTACATGGTTCCACCTGAAGTTTGTTAAAAAGCAATAAAAATAAATGACTAAAACTCAAGATAACTACATTTTATTTATAAAGCCCTTTAAAACCAATGCAGCTGGCCAAAGTGCTGGAGACCAAGAAAAGTAAGATATATAAAAACAAAACAGAAGAAAGAGAAACAGTTTAGAATTTGGTGCAAATTGTAATTTGCATGGATACAAATAATATAAATTTCACGATTTTGTGCAAGACAGCAGAAAGAAAAATCTATTTATCCTTAAACAAGTTAACAATTTAAAAAATAACAATACAGATGTGGGAAATCATTGTAGAAACGTAAGAAGCAAGTCGGCCAGTTCCTGATGAGTACAAATGAGTTCATTCCCTCCATTGTTTATCCTCTCCCATTTTATTATTCATCTGTCCTCATGAAATTTAGTCATCAATTGGGCTAAATAAAATTACTTTCACTTAGTTGTAATTAGTCAAGGGTAATTATAACAGAGAACTCTTTTTGTTTCAACCAGCATGATGTGCCATTTGAAAAGAACAAAACAACCTCATTTATTTATGTTTCTTCCTGTGACTCACGGAGTGAGACGAGTCTGGTCCCCACCGGTGGGGCAGCTGATTCCGTCTCCCACTGATCATCATCCAATAACTTCATGACATGTTTTATAGACACAAGGACAAATCCAACTAGGCAATAAAAGCTGTAATGAAATCTGATTTTTTTTTCTCCCCAGCTAGACAATCTGTCTGGCAGACTTTTCATTTTCAGAGCCAGCTGACTGAAGTGTTTACGTGATGCTTTTGTGTGCGTGTGCATGTGTGTCATTGGCATCTCACCCCTGAAGCTCAGGTATTCCTCATTGACTTGGATCATGAATTCTCCGTACACGTCTCTAAACACGCCGCTGTACACCCAGTCAGACACAAACCTAAATGAAGCAAACACAAAAACTGTCAGATCTGGGCTCCACACTGTGAAAATATCATTGGTTTTGATTTTGAAATGTTTTATTCACACAAAGACCTACGTACTGCTTTTTGTTCCCTTCATGTTTTCATGGTCAAAATGATAATTAAAACATCCTTGAATTCTTTCATTTGTTCTGTGTCACTATGAGTAACAGAGAACAGAAACCCTACAATTTTTTAAGCAAAGATACTAAAAGGAAAGGAAAACCCTCCAGCTCACACACTGCTCTTGTGTGGCATTAGTTTGTCAAAAGGATCACAATTCTAGATGGGAAACACTGGAAAAGCCTCAAAAGTCCACAACACATTTACCACGCTGAAACAAAAGGACTGATGAACTGCAGCACACTCCCAGGAAACATTTGAAAGGCAGGAATCAAACTACAGAAGACAATGAAATACCACAAAAAAATAAAATAAAAATCAGGACTTAAGAGCACACGGTAAAGCTGTTGCTCACAACAGTTTCCAAAAACTGAGCTCACGTGACTTGACACCACCACACGCAGGCAGTTAAATGGAAGTGACACTGATATCTACACACAAAATATCTTTCCACTTTAAGCTGCAAATAAGAATGTTTTATTAAGTGATTAATAAAACATTCAAACAAAAAGTTCAGACCCAGGGCTGAACCCACTAATTTAGTAGGGTAAGTGGTCAAAATGTTAAAGCTGAGCATGACTCAAGATCCACTGTCCTGCAGGTTTTAGACAATTCCCTGCATCAACATCCCCTGATATAAATGACTGTGTCATTAACAGAGTTGTGCAGACCTTGATGCCAAGCTAATGACAACGATTAATTAGAATGAGGTGTGTTGATGGAAGGAAACATCTAAAACATGCAGGATAGTGGAT
>JAOWBL010000021.1:3124232-3135281 GCA_028564865.1 Zenarchopterus dispar | reverse complement strand
TACATAATCACAACAGTTCAGGGAAGTGACACATTTGGAAAAAAGAGATGCAAGGAACCTGGAATGACAATAAAACTCAAAGGAAATGCTACCTGCTAATTGCTGATGCACAAATCTACTATAAATCTTCTGAAATGCACAGTGGAAGAGCTGTTTACCAAAGAAAATCCCAAGTGATTAATAAAGTGAAATCACTTAGGAAAAATTAAAAAATTAAAACTCAGGAGCAGTGAGCAAGAGACCTGGAACATATTTTGTGCAGTTTCATATCAATCAGGATTTGCTAGCTGGCTCCTGATCCAAACTGCTCACAATCCTGCAGCACTATGAGCTGTTTGGATGCAGAATTAGACATGATTAGAGAAAGGAGAAGAAGAACCTGGATGTTCTTCAAGGCCCCAATTAGTACAAATGACTCTGATGTTCATTTAATGGGATTTAAAGGTCTCTCTGATTGGTCACATTTTCTCCCCCGTGCAGTGCTGCAAACTGTTAAAAGAAACAAAGCAGCATCAGAAACACCTGTGCTGCTGGCAGAGAAAGTGCTGACACTCACTCAGTCAGGTATTTGGTTTAAAAAAAAAAAAAAAGAAAGAAACACAGTTGAGTCAAATATCAGTAAAGTTGTGTTATACTGTAGGTTTTTGAGGTGCACGTAAACCCACCGTGTGTACGGTTCACAGCTGCTCTTCAGCAGTGACAGCAGGACAGGGTAGTTCTCGTTGCTGCAGTTATTCTGAGCTTCGTTGTACAGGTAGGACAGCAGTTTAACACCCTGAGGAGAGCCAAAAGGCAGAGAGCCGACATCTCATCCGTCAGATTAAGCACAGCTATGATAGAGGACATCCAGTAGCTTGCAAATAAAAGAGCACTTACCGCAGGAAAGGTGGCCTGGCCGGCACCCAAAGGCCCGTCGACGCAGCACAGCTCTGACAGGTACCTTTGATTCAAAGAGATCGGATCACATTAGCATCACAGCCCTCCATGTCAAAACTGCACTAGACCCTGGACGAGGTTTAGGTTCAAATGTGTAACTAAACATCAGCAACAACAACAGAACATAGACGTGACCCCACCTGAGTTGACGGCCCACTTTACGGAAGAGGAAGCTGATTGTCAATAAGCTGAGAGTGGGTGGAGTGCTCAGGACACATGCCCTGTAGTAATGCAGATACTTCCTCAGACCACCCGTGAATGCCTTGGAGAGAAAAAAAAAAAACTTCTCAGATATCATTATCATCTGCATTAATTGAATAAAATGTTTTCTTTCTTTCTTTTTGTACTAGCTGCTGACTAAACTCATGCCTCAGCATTTTTTTTTTTTTGGTGCTTTTAACTGCTATTGTTGGCCTGCTGGGGATTACCCAATCCCATTTACTCTTGTGTATTTCATCCCTTACAGAAAAGCTGAAAGAAAATGCTAGTTTGACTTTGCGTGAATAATTTATGTTTACTTTTTTTCTTGCTCGTCTCATATTCCCAGTTTACAACTCCGGTACTCTACATCGCTTAACACAATGGTGCTAACAACGGTACTCGCGCAGAACACAAGTGGAGGAAAACACACAGTCCCAGTGGTATTAATTAATGATGATTACACAAACATACCTGGAAAACTAGGCCCTTCTTGTCGGCGCTCTGCAGAGAAAAGCGGCTCAGCCTCAGGTAGTAGGTGCCGTACTGGGCCAACTCCCCCAAGAGACGAGACACACTTTCTGGAGAGGCTCCTGACACGCACACACTAGGTCTGACGTCAAACTGAACATTCTAAAGAGTAAAAAAATATATGTACACATTTACATAAAAAAGACAAACTGTGCAGTCGTGAAAACAGACCATCTTTGCAACCAGTGTATTAATATACTCTGTGGAGGCAGACATCAACCAGAGTGATTTCTGAAGGCATAGATGATGTAGTTATTATATCAGATAAGATTACATAATCTGGAGCGTATTTTCTCATCCATCAAAGTTTTATTAGAAATGGATATTGTGTTTCTAGACAGCACTCTTCTGGGAAAACAGAAATAATATTCTGCAATCTAGTCCCACCACCAAAAATACTGCACTTTTTGTTGAAAAACATCTGTCTGACCATTGAAGCACACTTTTAATAAGTTCATGCAGAGAGCGTCCGCTCAACTAAGCCAGGCTGTTATATTGCTGTCAATCATACCGTTTGCCTGCTAACATGACTGAGTGAATAAGGTCCAAAAAGTCCAACAAGAAAACAAATGAATTAGGATGCAATTTGTGTCATTTAAAAAGCAAAACAGAATCTACATGAAAAAGACAAACCTAGTGGGACCCAATAAACCAACTGCACCACTCTCCTGTGGTTTTGTTTTTAGCATTTTATAATGTAATTTACCACCTGACAATTAACTCGGGCTAATGATGTGACAAATCTTGGCTTTTTTTTCTTTAGGACACTAAGTTCTTTTTAATTGAACTAAAGTTGTTTATACAAATGACGACAAATTTGTTGATTCCCTTCCACTAAAAAAAAAAAAAGAAAAACACACAATGATCCACTGAAATAATTTGAATCTGACATAAGTAAAAGCAAATAATAATTTCCTGAAAATTGACTAAAGCTTTGTAATGATTCTGTTGAACCACAATTCAAAAGCAGAGAGAGAAAAAAAACCCAAACAAACGAATGAAGCTGGCGTGGAAACATAGTGGTACCCTGAGAAAAGGCTGAAAATAATTAATAATGCCTATGGTTATTTTAAACTAAACTGTGTCCTGTAATTGAAATCACACACATTTTTAAAACTAAAACCTGTAAGGCCATCTCCAAGCAGTTTAATGTTCTTGTGACTTCTTATTCTTCTTCTTTTCCTTTCAGCCGCTGCCTTCAGGGGTCACCACAGCAAGTCATCTGTCTCCATCTAACCCTATCCTCTGCATCTTCTTCTCTCACACCATCCACCCTCACGTTCTCCTTCACTACATCCATATACGTTCTCTTTTGTCTTCCTCTAGGCCTCCTGCCTGGCACTTCCTACCTTTGCATCCTTTTCCCAGTAAATTCTCTAACCCTTCTCTCTATATGTCCAAAC
The DNA here is from genome assembly GCA_028564865.1 of Zenarchopterus dispar. NCBI lineage: Eukaryota > Metazoa > Chordata > Actinopteri > Beloniformes > Zenarchopteridae > Zenarchopterus > Zenarchopterus dispar. Next base: position 3,132,213 of record JAOWBL010000021.1, on the reverse strand, counting down.
CATCTCAGTCTGGCCTCTCTGACTTTATCTCCAAAACATCTAACATGTGTTGTCCCTCTGATGTACTCGTTCCTGATCCTATCCATCCTCATCACTCCCAAGAGAACCTCAACATTTTCATTTCTACCTCTAGCTCCGCTTTGTGGCCTTTTCTCAGTGCCGCTGTATCCAAACCATACATCACTGGTCTCACCTGATGTTCCTGTGACTACAGTTGCAAATTTCATTCATAAGTTAAGGATCCACCAGACTGTATCCAGACTCCTTGGATGTGGCCACAAGAGGAAAACTTGATGAGAAATCAAGGAGATGGATAATAGGAATGGTAACCAAAGAGTTTGAAACAACTCCCAAAGACATTCAAGGTGAACTCCAAGACCAAGGTCCATTAGTGCCAGATCACACCTTCCATTACTGTTTGAACCAAAGTGGACGATCGAGGAGGACTCTACTGACAAAAGCAAATCTTAAAATAATAATAATAATTTAAAAAATTAACCAACTCAGGACTGGACTGTATCAAAATGCATATTGACAAGCCAACAAAACTTCTAGGAGACTGTTCTTTAGACAGATGAGAAAAAAAAACTTCAGCTTTTTGGCAAGTCGCAGTAGCTCTATGTTCAAAGATGCAAAAATTAAGAAACTAAAAACAAAAAAAAAACAACACCATTGTACTAAATGTGACATATGCATTAGGCTCAGTTATGTTCTGGAGCTGCTTTGTTGCCTCTGGTACAAGGTGTCTTTAATCTGTGCAGGTACAATAAAATGTCATGACTATGAAGGCATTCTGGAGTAAAAAGTTCTACCCAGTATCAGAAAGCTCAGTCTCAGTCACAGGTCATGGACACATTAAAAAATAACAAAAAAGGCTAAGAACAAAACATTCGCCATCTTTCAAGCCTTGATCTAAATCCTACTGAACATCTGTGGAAAGAGCTGAAACATGCAGTCTGGAGAAGAAACTCTTCAACATTAGTTTGTTTATTTAAAATATTCTGTTGAACCACAATTCAATGTCTGATTTGCATGAATCAATTATTACTTTGTCAGTTTCAAGTTATTTCAGTAAGTTTTGTGGGGGTTTCTTTCTTTAAAATGTCACACAGAAACCATGAATTTAGGTTATAGCCGCTTCAACTGATTGTACAAATTACTGAATCATGGAGTGCATTTAGTTTTTCACACTGCTTTAACATATTGGCAGGCAAGATATTTTTTTTCTACTACCGACACAGTTAAATATGTCACAGGTTCTTGTTTATCTAAGGTTGCCCATTCTAATTTGAAGACCAGATAAGGACCCAATGATTTAAGACCATCTTGAAACCTTAGAACTGAAAGAGGGTGTACATTCTCTTTTACATCACAGTACCTAAGCAGCACATTGACAGCACTCCAAGAACCAAATGATTTCATTTAACAGCATTTAACCAACATGAGTGATGAGTTTCACCTGGCTTAGAGGGAAGGTGGTGGATGCCACTCCAATCAGGACATTAAGAAGGTCAGATACCAATTGTGTTTGAGAGTCCAGAGGCAGAGGGAGGACAGGAGAGGGTGTATTTGCGCTCACCACCCTCATCTCTCCCTCCCAGAGCCGATAGAGCTGGTCAAAGGTCTCTCTGCCTCCCTCTGTGAGATAGAAAGACTCCGTTTTTCCTGGTGGACTAGCAGGACAAACAGAGAGAAATTCAGTTGTGTTGAACAGCAGAGAGAAAATCCAAAAGGTCCACCTATGGTTTCAAATAAATGAATCTGATTAACTGCATCTTTTGTTTTTATAATCTAAAATGTAGGATTTGAACATAGTAGACCTCCAGGAATTTAATATGTTTGCTTTTTGGCCATCTGTTAGACAAAACGTTGAAGACATTATCCAACATATAAGGAACTTGTTTTGACTTTTTTTTTTTAGAAAAGAAAAAAAAACCTTTAATACTTGACATGAAATAACACAAAAACTATCTTTATTCAGGTATTAATATAATGAAATCCAAAACCACTTCCAATTTTGTATTTAACCATTTTTCAATAATTATTTTTAGCATTGTGAACTTATTAGTTAAGTTTATGTATTTTTTATTTTACTGATTCATTTTTTAGTTTTCATTTTTTTATTATGGGGTGGTACAAATGTTTTCGAAATTTATGTATCAAATACGATTCATTTGGCTCGATAGGGTTAAATATTTTCTGATATTAACATCCCCAAGAAGTGGTTGTGATCAAACTTATGAGTCCCTTACCAGCCAACAGACTCCCAGCAGCGACGTCTTCCAGGCTCAAATGTACGGAGAGCCTCCCAGATATCAATTTCTGGAATAGGGCTGGGCTCTGACTGGGAGTCTGGCGTCAGGTTTGAGGCTGACTGGAAGCCTTCATCTTCGGACTGATCTAAACAAGGAGGAACCTGTACAGATCATCAATAAGGCGGATGATACTGAGATAAAGGAACTAAATCAAAACATTGTGCAAATATGAAAGCCCTGCCATACTAAAAAAAGACACAGATATTATCGTGTTATATGGCAAAACAACATGCATCAGTTTACATACAGTGCACAAATATAGTCTCTTACCCTGATCACTAACCCAGTAACATCAATATTACTGGGGACAGGACGCATGTCCAGTCTTATGTCCATGTCTGAAGTGCGAGTGTGCTGCAGTGCTCCAAACAATGTCAATCTCGTCTCTCTCTCAAATTTTTCTTCTGGCTCCAATTTGTTTCTCAAAGCTAGTAGCCCCGTCCCTGGTGGAGCATCCATCAATCTCTGAGTAGCACATAGATTCTCCAAAGTCCCCCATTCCTCCCCACACACCAGACCCCATGCTCGGGCCTCAAGCCTCTGCAGCTCCTCACTCTGGTAACTCCAAGGTCGAGGCCTCCGCAGCACGTGTCTCTCTTGTCTCATGTAGTCCTTGCTAAAGGAAGTGTGGGGTGGAGCTGCAGAACCAGCTAGAATAACCAGAAGCTCTAGGACAGCATCTACTTCTTCCAGACCAGAGGCTGCTCCTGCAGGAAGCCTCTCCAGCTGTTCTTCCAACCTTTCTGCTTCCTCTCGGCACCCTGCGACACGTAGGTCAAAGCACATCATCAGAACTTTGTTTCTGGGTGGTGTATTATTGACTGTGGCGCTCGATCCTGAGGACGAGCCTTTGGTGCCATCTTGAAATAGCTTAGACAGCAGGGCACCATAGGCACGCTTCTTAAGAGATCTATGGAAACTTTCTCTGGAAACTCCTCCTAGGGCTCGGCGCTTCCATGAAATCCCAGACAGGCTGCAGTCACACAGGGTGCTCAGCAGCTCAGTGATACTGCTGCTGCAGTCAGGCTTCATCTGGTTGCTGGACCTCAGATACATTGTGGAAAAGTAGTCTCAGGTGCTATAAGAGAAGCAAAGACATTAGATGGTTCCTTAGAAAGCTGTCTGACAAATACTGAGCTGTCCTGAAGAAAATATATTTGCATGACAATAACAGGAGAATTGACATGCTAAATGCCAAACGTATAATTTAACTGCAAAGTTTCCTAAAACAACAAAGCATTAAAAACATTAAAGTGACATAGACAAGGTTGTCTTCAAAAACATCACGTTATAAAATCTTATGAAAAATCTGGTAGGACACGTGTCCTCCCAGATTTGTGTGCATGTTTATGCACACAAATGTGCATAAACACACGTGTATGCATAATATGAGTGACATCACATTTTAATCATTGCATTCTCCTAACAATGACCTTAGTTCAGTTTGGTTTATCAGGTTGCTCATGCACAAATGCTGTACTGACTGTTTTTTAAATGATACTTCGTTTTATTTTGATATATAATTTTTTGTTTTTCCGTTTCTACTCTTTGTGACAGTGTTTTTTTGTGTGTGTTTCGTATATTCTTCTTTTTGAATTGCAATGGATTCAGAAATGTCGCAGTTTCTGTTTTGTGGTTTCAGTTTTAACAACTACTTTGTGTTTTATCTGTTTGTGAAATGTAAAATTTGTCTGGTGATGCGGTTCTTATCTCTCTTTCACCAGTTACTCCTTTGCTATCATTAAACGCGTTTGACGTAGGAAGGTAGACCTAAGTCAACAACAAAACAGATACAAAACATACAGAATATGCTCTTTAAAGTCTCTTATTCAAGCTACAACTTCTATAACAGGTGTTATTGGCGGTGTAATGTCAGCTTTGATAACCGGAGCTAACCGTTTGGAGCTATAGGTTAGCAACACCGGCTACCGTTTTGCGTAATGCATTAAAGTGCGTATTAATCAATCATACCGACCTGAACTTATCCGTGTCAGTACTTTCTACCCTCCTGAGTGGGTTAACAGTTTCAACCCTTTATTCTCCCAAACTTGCATCTTCCAAGCATGCTAACATTTGTCATTAGCAAGAGACTCCTGGTTCCCACAATAGTTTACGAAGCCTACGTGTGGAAATCAAAGCGAGGGCAATCCAAGTAACCTCAAGAGTGTCGTTACGGTTCTGCGCACTGTTCTTCCTTCATATTCGCACAAATTAAAATGTAAAGATGTTGCATTAACGTGTCAAATCCAAGCTAGTAGCTGAATTCATCTCCCATCACCCGCCAGCAACAACAAAATCTGGGACACGCCCCTTTGATATGATTGGACAAGCGAGGGCGCATCATCAAGCTTGAGCTTTCGCCACTCGTCATATTCTCGTGAGTTGATTGGTTAGGAGCAATGACAGGCAGTAACAGAGGAGGGGCATCCTAAATGGAGGGAAAATCGGTTTTACCTGCTGGAGAAAGCGTCATCTTGAAAGATTGGTGATCTGTTAGACCTCAGACTTAAATGTGTAGTAAATCATTAACAAGACTAGTGTGCTACGGAGAAGAAATAGGAAAATATTAGCAATCATTCGTTGATGAATATGCAGTCTGGAATTAATCAAGTTCATCAATGAATCATGTGCAGACCCCGCCTACTCTGAGGGTCAATGACCTCACCTAAAAAGGTTTACATTGTTTGATAAGTTGTCATTGAGCCCGCAAAAAAACTAGATTTTGCAGATCCCAGCTGCACAATTCACATAGTAGTGAATTAGTCTCAGCTACCCTTGTTACATGTTCATTCATTGGGCAGTGAATATACAAGTAAATACTGACCAGCTTAGCATTTATACTTCAGTTATTTATTTTACTGTGCCAGTTATGTCTCTGGTGTTTTTACATTACAGTGACTGTTTAATATCTCTTCAATATCAGGAGAAGCAGCAAAAAAAAAAAAAAAAAAACTAAACATTTTGGTCTAGTTTGTGAGGATGCATCAAGGTTGGACTTTGCAGCCATGGCAGACTGTCATGTGATTCGGTGAGTCCAAATTTATCATGTTCCAGAGTCAGGGGTAAGAAGAGCACTGGTTGAAGTGATACACCTCAAATAAGATGAGCAGACTACCTGAATATACTAAATGACCGTATTTTAACCAATAAAGATTTTTTTTTCCCCTACATGTGGATCTCACTGTTAAAATTGAAGCTTAACATGGTATTCTAATTAACAGAATATGAGCTTAGCAAACCATCAAATTAGTTTCTGTGGCTTTGAATTATTTATCAAAACAATTTCCACAATCACTGTTGCATATTTTCACCAACTTCTTCCCTAGGAAGTGGAACTCATAGCCAAAATTTCATTAAGAGATTTAAAACATGGACGATAAATGCAATCTGATGGAAACACAGAAATCACCTGCTGAAGGAAATCCTAACTTTTGTGTGCAGTGAGGCATCTCTGGCAAGAAAACAGAAGCCACCAAAGTCACATGTAGAGCTTTACCCATGTTTCTGCTAGACTTCCTGCACAGATTTAAAATAATTGCTCTTAGTGTGCAGTATTACCCATTATTCATCAGTGATGGGGGAGGTTCATTTCAGTCTCGTAATTGAAAATGTTGACTCCTGAAACGATGTAAGCTACATGTCCTAATAGAAATTTTAAATACTGTTTTGCCTTTGATTTACAACATGGGACCAGCAATGATGGACTAGATGAAGTGGATGCAATAACGAAGTGTATTCAGTGGCCCTTGAAGTTACAATATCTGATGGTGCATCAATGATCTACTCATACATGATGGCCTGTGAAGGCCTCTGATCTGTCTTTGATATAACCGCCACTGCGTTGCGGTTTGTTAAGCAGTCACATGAGCCAATTTCTTTGCCTTTCATCTCACCCCCTCCCAAATTTCATTCTTTGTTGTAAGTACTCTATATAATATTTTTTTCTAACCTCATAGCAGATGACAGAGATCCTTTGCAGTGATTTTTTTATATCGCTATTTGTAATTCATCTGATGAAGCCAGGCTTTCTCATTCGCATTCTGACTCATATGACAAGAATTGAAGTAGGCGTTTGGGGGAAGAAAAAAAAACAATCGATCATTTATCATAAAATGAAGAGTAAAGCCACAGGATCATGTGTGAAAACATCTGCAAGAAGAATTTGTACATCTCAAACACTTGTTCCTCCTTTTCATAAAGTGATTACCTTGTTTTAATGTTCATAAATCCTACATACTCTTGCCTTTGCATGTATAAGGTTATAGTTAATCTAAGGTCATGTTATGAACTGTGTAAATACCAAAGACAGAGAATGCGTATAGCTCACCTCGACATGAAATCAGCCACCTGTGGCAACTATCACCCAAGGTGATTGTTACCCCTCATGAATAAAGCATGAGTGAGTGCTCACTCAAAGGAAATCAATATTGTGCAAGGGAAAGAAACACAGCAGATATGAAGGGTATATATGTCTCTGAGTTTATTGACGGAGAAGGGTATGACGAAACCTGCGGGTAACTGCTCCGCCCACACGTACAACTTTAGTAAAATTAGATTCATCCAGTACAACCAGATCAAGGTGTGAGATCGAGAATCTTCTGAGCTGCCTTGGATGTGAAGGGAAACATCGGCTTCCATTACTGTACCGAGACTGTAGTTCCCCAGTATTTTATCATTACAGCACATTCACGAGATTCAAAAATGGGAAAAAAAAAAAAAAAAAAGTCTCGACAACTGCACAAACAAGTTTTTTTTTTCTTTTGTTACTTTTGTCCCAGGACTCAATGCATAGGAGTATACAGTTAGAATACAGTATATCAACGCGTTTTACAAAGATTTATATGGTATAGGAAACAAGAAATAAAAATAACTGCACAGCAGTAAGAAAAGTCATTTGTCGAGTATAGATAGTCATTTGTCGTACACACTGTGGAATAGCTTAGAAACACAGGGCAAAAAATAAAAATAAAAAAATAATAAAAATAACACCATTAGAACAATTTTGCGCTATATTCAATCTACATAAGGATACCCCTTTTATCTTCAGACTAATTTTAGGAAAGCCAGATAGCTTCAAGGGAAACCCAGGTCACATTGGCCACCGTTTTACATTTATGCATTTTGGCTTTTTACCGTACTCACCAAAGTCCTACTAAGCACACACACCAAAGATACCCAAAGGAAATGTACACATCAAAACTGCAACCACGAAAGAATTCGTACTGAAATGTCTTCAGCCTATTGGCACGCAAATGGCTGCAGCAGGGCAACTAGCATTTTAGACAGCACACATAAGATTACGAGTCCAAAAACATTGTTTGTGTCTATAGCACTATCATCGTCATAATCACCTAGGTTACCGACGGAATAATTTAGAATCAATATATATATATGTATCATCCTATTCAATAAGGCACATTGTTGGTTAAAGAAAGGCTCTGAAAGAAGCTTCTTGCATCAACTCTGTCAGTGAGAAAGGAGTCAGCAGTAAACAACAGCAGAGACAAGGATGGAGTCTGCAGTCAGCATGCAATTAAGATCGAAAGCCTCCCCTGCTGATTCCATTACACAGAGTGCCACTCTGCACTGCGCTGAGTGGGCAGTGCCAAGTGCTGTTGGTCGCGATGCCGAAGTGCCATGCTGAGACGGCCGGCAGGCAGGCAGGC
>JAOWBL010000021.1:3098756-3110375 GCA_028564865.1 Zenarchopterus dispar | reverse complement strand
CAAGGGCTCGCCTGCAGAGTCCTGGTACACACACACACACACACACACACACACACACACACACACACACACACACATCAAAACCAAATGAAATGTGTCTCTTCTGCACCCTGCAAGCTAATTGTTGTGACTAACCACTCAGGAGAGAAATAAATTTACACGGTAAATACAAACACCAAAGAGAAATGAAGTAATCCACAGATAAACTCGCCGGTTTAGCGCTGTGGCTTGTTGCTATGCACGCTTTACACATTCAGTAATCAAGCGCTTTCATCAGAGAAAACTGTACACATTTGCCTCGTTAATTATGTACAGATTTGTGAAAAGTGGTTCTATCTTTCTGCCTCCATCTCCACCGCTCACCTGACCACAGGAATCGACTGCTTGTTTTGCTTAATTTTTTTGCACTCATAAAAAGTTTCACTTTATCTTTATTTTCTACAACTAATTCAACTATCCATGTTTTATAACTCATTTGGGCCCATCATATCAAGTTACACAGAAATACAACCACGTACACTCACAACCTACGGACAATTATGAATCACAAAGCAACACTACGATGACAGACAGGTGGGATTTCTTGCTCTGAGGTGGAAGTTCTCAACACAACTTCCACTTAACCATTTTAGTACATTTCAAGATGTCACATGCAAAATATTTCTACCTTCAAAAACTGGTAAAGGCAGATGGACATCCAGTTACACAGCATCCTTTCCACCACCGTCTCTGACCTGAAAAAGAGGTTAGTCAAACAGATTTAATAGTGCTAATTTACAAAATATGGGGTAAAAATAAAAATAATTTAATTATTTTCATTTTAAATTCCTGAATTAATTAAGAGAACCCGAGTAATAATTACTACTCAGCCAGAAGAATAAAATGGCAACTTTGACCAGTAATTATTTCTCAAGAGTACTCTTAAAACTGTTGTAACACCTCAGGGTTCTCTGTACTATATGTCAGTGTCAAAGTACTTTATTTAAAAACCGATGTCAGCGGTCAATTGATGGAGAACCCATCATAATGTCAGATATCCACTGGTGGGGATAGTCGTCATCTTGTGACACGTCTAATTAGATGTCATGTATATAAGGGGGCTGGTGTTAGACTCAATGGCCTAATCAGCATAATGAGCTTCTTCAGTGGGGAATAATTAAGATGTGTGCTTTTGTGACAGCCAGTCACAGCCTGTCTAAGCACAGCACAGCACAGCAAATAGTTCGGATTACGTGGCCCTGTCTCGGCAGTGACAAACAAATGCACTGTGAAGGGAAAAAAAAAAAAAAAAGGATCCAGCTAAGGGAGGGGAAAAGGCAGTGAGCGGATGATGTGACCGTGACACGATCATTTCAGCAAAATGAGTGCCACACTCAAAGAGTGATCAAATTTGAGTGCCTTTTTGAAAGGCTATTTACTTCAAATTAGGCATGTGAATGTTTAGAGACTCTAGCTACATCGAAAAAAAGAAAACTGCTAAAGGTCGAAAACACTGAGCACTTACAGATAGTTAACAACACCCAAAGCGTTTGAAAGTTCCTCAAACATGACTGAATTTAGCAATAATAAGTAACTGGTTCATACAAATAAAACATTTTTCTTAGGTACTTTGTTTTTTTCTATTATTTTGCTTAAAAAAAGGAAAAAATAAATCAAAAGAAGAATCATCCAGCATGTAGTTGTAGACTCAAAACAGAAACAGGAAAAAAAACAGACGGACGAACAGAAGGGGGAGGACTGGAATAGATCAAGCAGCAGTCTGCCTCTTCACAGAGAACTGGAGAGCAAAATCCAAGGGAAAACATGGTAACAGAATGAAACAGTCCACTGCTTCTTCAGCTGAATCCCTTTTTGAACCGAAATGGCTGATAAAATTAGTCTAAATGTTTAGATTTGGGGAGACCTCTTCGCAGGAGGACTTTTAACAATCTGAGAGAAAAATCTCTAAATAACCCCAACAGTACAAGCATCTCACAGCAGAGACTGAAAACGGCACCTTTGCACAACCAAAGGGGAAACGGGTCACTCAGATTACGCTTCTATAAACCACAAACATCTGTATTTGTTGTTGGGTGTTGATATTATCAGGGGTGGACACAGTCGGTCCTCGAGGGACGGTGTCCTGTGGGTTTAGGACTTTTCCAGACCTTGTTGACCCCTAATTAAAATCAGGTGTGTTGAAACAGAGAAACATCCAAAACCTGCAGGACACCGACCCTCAAGGAACAACTATGTGCACCTCTGGATGTGAAAACTGACCTGCTGGTGGTACTTAAAAAAAAAAAAAAAAGTCAGTGTGTTTGTCTGCTTAGATAACAAGTCTGCAGGGAAGAAGCATCGAGCTGGTCCGCACTCACCTGCGTAGCATCAGTTTGGGGTTCTTGCCGTGGACGTATTCGTCCATCAGTTCCAGCAGCAGTGTTCTCATGATGTCTGTGTAGTACTCCAGCTTCCCGTGCAGAGCCACAGTCAGCAGGGAGGCAAAGTACACCTTGGCCCTGGCATTGAAGTCATGACTGCGCTCCAGGGTATGGATAAACTACAAAAACAAAATCGCGTACACACAAACGCACAGAAAAGGGGAAGGAACGAGCTAAATTAATCATCGTGATGAATCTCAAACACACAGAAGCAAATCCAGCATAATTTGCTTTTAAATTATGAAATGACTAATGCTAGTGAAAAAATATAATTATCAGGGTTATTTTAGTTCTGCCCTGTAAAACATTGTGGCGTAGAAATGATACCAATTAGTGGCAGAGGAATCGACCCACACATGCAGTTAACACCTCAGAGGCCGTTTCTGTGCCAGCAGGATTAGATCAATAGGAATCTTCACACATATTCCTCTTCTGAGTCTTCTGTACTTCTAATGCTGTACTCTACAAACTACAACATGACACAGCTCTCAATTCCAAGAACAGGAGCCTGACTTTAAAAAATATCAGAGCTGTGGTAGATAAATCTAATTTTCCGCATTATTCGCATGTTATTCACCTTTACCAGAGTAACTAAGGCTAATAGTGATTTTATCATACACTTTAAGTGCCATTACCATTAGCATAAAACCAGCTGAAAAAGCAAAATCAAGTCATTTAAGGGGAATGGCCTCTTTCACTAACTGTAACCTATAAAATAAATCCACTGTTGTACTTAAATATACAAGCGAACCAGTTGTGTTCATTGACTACATAAATTGATGGCCAAATTTAGTATCTACTATACTAACTGTTGCAATCCCTCCGAAAAGCCGTCACTAAATCCAAAATGCTGCCGTGAGAGTTCTGGTGGGAGTTACCTGGAGAGATCATTTATCAAATTTTATCTTCTCTCCACTGACTCCTTATTAATCCCGGAAAAGAATTTATAGCTCTTTATTTTTTTGCCCCCACAAAGGAAGCTCCTAATGACCAAAGCTTCTTTGAACCTTAGACCTGACACTTTTACACTATCCCAGCAGAGCACTCAGCTCTCGGACTGAAATCTTACTCGTAGTTTTTTGGGTTTTTTTGTTTTTTTTTTTTAGAGTTATGGAAGCTGAAAGGGAGGCAGACGCTTTAGTCATCAGGCTACTCACTTGTGGAACCAGCTCCAAGTTTTGGCTTCATGTAGGGGGAAAAAAACCCAAACTATACTTGAAAAACTAAACTTAAAAGTTCCCCTTTTTGATGACACTTAAACTACAGATTGGCTCGGGTAAGCCTAAGCCAACTCTAACTATAATTTCATTTAAACTGCTTCTTTTCTCTGCAAAATGCCACAAGAATCCTTTTTGTTGTGGATTGGCTCTATATAAACAAACTGTACTGAATTTAATTAATCACCAGGCACCAGTTCCAAAACATTTATGGCCCCATTAAACTCATTATGAACATCAGATTCTTGCAGTTTTACTTTGTGTGGTACTGTTCACTGGTGAATTTAAAGCCACTCTATGTAGCAAAACACCTTATGACCACTTGGGGCAGCACGTCACAAGAATGTGTAAAACACAACAAAGAACACCTCTAGTGGTCTAATATGGTATTACAAGACATGCAGAACCGTCCCCACTCAGCACAGTATTGTCAGGGGTTCTTTTGTCAACGCAGGATATGTATGTGCCTCCATGTGGCCAGAAGTGGTATTTCAACATAGAATCCTGGGTATACAGACTCAGTGTGGAGCCGCAGCTGAGTGATGGCATGTGTGCAGCACAATTACATTGATGAGGAACGTCTTGGAGTTCAGAAGATTGGAAAACTGGTTGAGCGCCTGTGTCATTGTTGCCCTTCGAGCCTCTGGGATGTTGAGCTTTCCTGTGATCATGACATCATTGGCACCATCCTTTGACGGCAAAAAGAAGACCCGGTCCGTGTAGGTCTTGAAATCCAGGAAGGGAATTCTCCCCTCACTCAGGTCATTGGTGTGATCCTCCATCTCAATCATTAAATCTGTAAAAAAAAAAAAAATATTATCCTGTCTTCCTAAAAAGAAACTTTTACACTTCAAACACCACTCATCTGGCTAAATCACTGCAATGTTGCGAGAGACCAGGAACAGTGTCTCCAGGCAAGTAATTAAAAAAGTTAAAGATTATTTTCTATTAAGGTTGCTGCAAAACTACTAATTACTATCAAAGCATTACTATAAGTGGGAGAATTTATTTAATTAACTGCTGCACAATAAATAGAAAAAAAAAAACTTAATCACAGCACCAAAGCATTCTACTCTGCAGTGTCTTGTAATCAGACCCTTTGAGAAACACACAAAAAAAAAAAAAAATCATTGCATTTTTCAAAGCTGTGCCGTCAGTACCTGTGAATTCTTTCTTGCAGCGATCTCGTACGCTCTCCTCCAGATTCTCAAGCTGGTGTTTCACCTTCTCATACTCCCTCTCTGCCTGCTGGCTCTTTCTCCTGAACAGACACCACACGGACAGCAAACGTTTTAATTCCATCATTTCTTGACAACTTCAGGCAACTCAGGTTTGCAGAACTTTTTTTCTTTAATAAAACAGCTTGACCAATTATCCACGAGGTTCACTCACCTGTAGCAGTACACAGAAATAACGATGATGAGCAGCATGGGCACGATGACGGCAGGGATGATGATGTACAGTGACAGATCATTCTTCCTCTCGTACTGCACTGAGCCGACGTTCCACTCCCCGTTTCCAAACTTGATCTGTAGGTAAACACAGAGCAGAAGACTTATTATCTGCAGAAGCTCAGGAAATTATAGCTGGAGATTTATTCAAGTAGTTATCTGCACAGTGTGGAAGTTAGTGGACCTTCATCAAAAGTTCTAAATAAATAACCCAAGTCTCACTCTTATTATTCCAATTTCACAACAGTCTATTGATAGTCCACTAGTCTCACTCCTTTACACAGCAAAAACGCTACATAAATGAAACAAAAGCTTTCTTATAGGAATTACCCAGAAGAGATGTTACACTATTAATCACATTTGTGGCTTGGCTATAATTAAATCTAATTATAAAGGCCCCCAGCTACATGAAAACTGTTCAACTGGTTAAAAATAAAAGGTTCTAAGATCTACAGAGGACACGCCTGAAGAAGCACAGTAAAGATTCATGATGCATGCAAGTTATCATAAGCAAGTCTTTGTATGGCTCTGCAGTGCTGCTATATACCAAAAGTATGAGATTCAAGCACTTTAGATAAAGTACAAATTTGATAAACTTGCACTTTGCTTGAGTTTTTATTCTTTTTTTAATACCTAAAACAAACTACACACCATAGCTTTTAGTTACAAGGGACCACACAGCTTAAGATTTCTGCATGCAGAGCAAGGACATGAGTGCTTTTTAATTACTGGACTTTCTCAAGAGTGAGTATTTGCAGATTTATTTTTAATTCTTTAAAAACATTTTAAGGTCAAGATAGTGGTTGTACACTAGTGTGATTCTAATGAGAGTAAGGAGATTTTGTGATCTTTTATAAATCAAAACAATCTATTAATCAACTGAACAGATGATTTGTCATTTAAGAATATGACTATTTCAAATAAAAAACTTAAAAACTAACCACTGACTTATCGACGGCAGCTTCAATCTGTGAATAATCAACTATTTTGATGATACTTGCGTGATACAGTTCTTTTAAATAAAAGGCATTAATTTTTTGATTCAATGCAACACTTAAAAAGAAATGGTGTGCCATCTGAGCATCTTTGGCTGATCTGACCGTTAGTTCCAGCAGCTCAGGCCGGGTGTCTCGGCGCTGCCGTCTGGAGCGTGCGCTGGGCGGGGTGGAAGGTGGGTCTAGGAACAGCTTGTCGTCTTGAAGCGTGTTGACCACACACGGAACGTCGCCCACAAATGCCTGAGCCTCTTTGGCCGTCATGGCTTTGGAGAATCCTCGACCCTGCAGGGACAGAGCGACTGATTTACAAAGCGTCTTAACTAAAAAAAAAATGTGTGAATTATATAATATTAGACTATCAGATAATGATTATAGAAGCCTTATTATAAGTATTTTCATTCATAACAGAAAGAAAGCATATGCTCTAACAGTGTCCCATGAACTGAAAGTAAATAAAAGCAATTAAAAACTTAAAATTAGTTACTTTAATCACCATAAATGGTTTGAGACAGTAAAGCACAGCTGAGTTGAAACTAGCTGTTCTGCCATTCGAAACACTGCAGAGCCTCCAGCAGAGTTATCTACAGACATGCTTGCAATTATTCCAAAGCAGGTGGGAACCTGAGACAGGTGAAATCAGCTTAAGCAAACCAGGCTACGAGTAATTGAAAAGGCCTCGGGGCCTTTATTGTGATCTCATCCCTCTCTGAGCTCCTTGAAGCGTGTTTATGTGCAGAAATGCTGAGAGAGGATACCATTTTGAAAGGGAAATGTTACATATTGACAGTTATGGGTTTGCTTTGCTTTATTTTATTTTTATTTTTTAATTTAAGAAACCTGATATGATGAACTACACAGGCCAATACTTTTTTTTCCCAAACATACTTTTCATACAGACAATCATTTATTCAATTTGACACCAAAACAAGTGTATTTCTAGTATTTCAAGTAGGGTTTTAATTATTTTCATGGCTTAAGGCCACTTAGAAGGAAAATAATACTTTTATATTCAGATAGCTGTATTTAAAAAGATTTTTAAAATGAAATAGGAAAAAAAAACCTTTTAACTTTATAAATATTTTTCCTTTCCAGCTGTCCTATTCTGCCGATCATCCTGCAACCCTGCAGGTTTATTATTTAACCACTGATTTATAGTAATGGATGATAAACTCCATAACTTTTAATATGCACTAAAATAAATGTTTGGTAATAGCAACTAATGATGTAAGTCATTTTACTTTCAAAGCAATTATGTCACTTTAATAGGATGACAAATGTGCTCTTGCTTTCAATAAAACTAATTTTTAAAAAAAGGTAATAGTTGCTTTAAGCACATATTTGTGATGTCCATTAGAATTCTTTTATATGGGATAAAAACCTAGTTGGTAAAAGCACTTGGAGGGTGAAAATACAGTCATATCAGAAAGAAAGTACACCTACTTTCAGTTCTACGGTTTTAGATATCAGGACATGATTAATTTTTTTTTTTTTTAAATCATCTAGCCTTCACAGGGTCTTAAAATTCCATAAATGCAAGATCAAATGAGCAACAATACATGACATTTTATAATCTCAAATGATAAAAATCTAACCTAAAATCCAGAAGAAGTGTGTGAGTTTGTGACAGCCAGAATTATTTTTAAAACTCTTCTGTCCCTGGGTGTAGTAATTAGTATAAAAAATGCTTGTTTTCCTCAAGTCAGATAACAAACCCATTTCTCCTTAAATTAGTGTTGTCACACTGCAGGTGCAGCGTTCGGGTCACCTCCCTGCACTCACAGTGACGATGATGATGCTGGTCTCGGTGATGACCTTCTTGGTCAGGGTGTCGAAGGTGGGGTCTGGGTGGTAGTCGAAAGGCTTCAGTTCCTTCACCCAGTTGTCCAGATGGATTTGGGTTTTTAAGAGTTGAGAGCCGTTGACGATTGGAGACCGAAACTGGATAACCGTGTCATTCTTGTTGTAGGCATACTGAGCAGGATCAGGGATACAATATTAGAAAAACAACAAAAATAAAAATCAGCAAGACACAAATAAACATCTAAACTATTTCAAGAGAAAAAAACATGGAAAAGGATTAGAGATCAAAAAGAAAACAGCAAGTGGGTTTTTTTCTTGTTTTTACATTTGAAAGAGCCAGTGAATTAATGATTTTCTTGCTGTGGGAAAAAATTTTTTGGCACAACTTTCCATTAACGTCCCAATCTGTCATGTAGATAAGCAGCTGCCTTTGATGAGTCACAAATCATATCAAGTCACTCTTCTGCTGGCTCTTTTTTTTTTTTTTGGCTCTACTTCCTCTCACTCAGTGATTGTTTTGATAATGGACTGAGAATATGTGTGGCAGCCAGATCCCAGAGTCCAGCACAGTTTCAATTCATCAACAAGAGAAGCCAACAAGGCAGACATGGGGTATGCTGAGCCCAACTGTTCTGCTTCAATTCTCCTTCAAGTAGGACTGCATGAATTTCATGAGTACTTGTCATAGATGTGGAATTTTCCAGTTGATTTCCTTTGTAATTGAGGACTTTAAAGTATTTCTGTGGACAGTGTCGCTTCCGGTATCCAGTTAGCTCAGTAATGCTGGAGAGCCTTTCCTCACCAGCTGTGAATATCCAGGACAAGGATGCTGGCAAATTCAGAACCACTCACAGTCACACCTGGATATTTTATCTGAGTTGTGATATGTAAGCAACACTAAGTCAAGAAGGAACAAATGACCTAAATGCAAAGAATTACTTGAACTGCAAAACCCTTTTCAGGCCTATTCTTTCAGGATTAGGTCTTGAGTGCCCTCTTAGTGAATTCCAGGCTTTTCCCTATTCAGTGGGATAAATGGGAATTGCCCAGGCTCCTAATAGGCGGACTCTGGCCTCACTTCCTTGGTTGCTTCTCCTCAGTTTTCCTGGTCAAAGCCAAAAATGTTTTGATTCATTGTAATCTCATTACATTACATTTGGCAGACAGTTGTATCCACAACAACTTACAACAGAGGAAAACAGTCAAGCCACAGTGACAGTAGATCACAAAGTAGGTGCACATAAAACAGTATTTGAATATATTCGCTGAGATTCATGCGAAGATTGTGGAGTCATCTGGTGGGAATGAAGGGTAGAATTGTGTATCATCTGCGTAGGAGTGACATGAGAAGACCTGTGAATGAATAATCTGACCCAGAGAGGTAGCGTATATGGCAAAGAGAAGGGACCCAAGTACTGAGCCTGGGGGCACCCCTGTGGAGAGGTGATGTTGTTCACAAGAAATAAACAAGATATGTTAATGCAGGACTTTAGATTTGGGTTTCATTTATGTAGCACCTCGAAAATGTTTCAAGTTTTCCAAAACACAGCCATTTTATCATGAACTCCTCAAGGTGACTTATGTTGTGAACTGATGCTATATAAATAAAACTGAATTGAATTGAACTCTGTCATAATATTTTTTGAACTTCAGTCTGGGCCAATTTAATTTTACACAAGCTAAAACACAACTTTGATGCACCAGGTCTGCCCTATCACTTAGGTAGGTTAATTTTACAACTAGCCAGTACCAAACCTCTGATAAAAAATAGAAATCAAGCTTAACCAAGGTTATAATTTAAACCTAATACAGTTTAAGACCTACTTGTGGATTAGATGAGCTAATCCCCATTTTAATGTACCATTATAATAGGAACCTTTCCAATTAGCACATACTTGTTGGTTTGTTGAGTACATAGTACTCTCCAAAAAGCACTGGTATACTCCAAAATGAGTCGGACATATTGTATTAGCAGATTTAGTTAGATGTGTGACAGCTACTTCTTTTTAGGTTTCTGCTAATCTGCTAACTACTAATTGAGCAGTGTACAGATATAGTGGAACAGCAGTGCATTTGTGTTCTTTTAAAGTTAAAAGTATTAGGAGGCTTTAAAAATAGAAGGAAAAAGCCTTCATTGAGTGAAGCAACAAATAAATGAATACAAAATAAACATGCAAGCAGTCATAATTACTCCCTGTGTTTAGGTCTAGTTCAGTTGATGGACTTATACCAAGAGGAGCTTAATATAATGAGCAGCCAAGGCCTTTGAGATAACACTTTACATCCACTGTGAGTTTGTGGCAGCCAGAAGTATTTTTAAATCTCCCCTGTCCCTGGGTGGTAAGGCCCAGGATTTTGGCCCGGGAGTAAAGTGGTGAAGAGTGGTGCAGTCACATAATCTTCTGCAACCTTAATGCTGGTATTAAATTTAGGTCTTTTAATGAAATGAACAAAATCAATGACGTCTCAATGCTGCCCAGTACACAGGAGGGCAAGCAGCAGCAGTAAGCTTTATGAAATCCCCTGCAAGTTCCCTGCGTGAGTCGGCTGTACATGATTAGCTGGTCAAGGAACACATTTACATCTTGGTCACGGTGAAACAATGATGCTTCTATCTGCAATCCTCCAGGTTTTTGGGTTTTGTGTTATAGGAAGGGAGCTTTAGCGTTACCGGGTTTATGGAATCTCATTGATCGGTGGAAACTTGGGAGGAGTGGAAATGTGTGTTTGCTTTGCAGAGTTTGAATAAATTGTCATTGTAGTTGCAACCTCATGAGATATGTGAACAGCGCTGTTGCAGCAGGCGTAGAAACAAATAAAAACAGAGAACTGCAGGGAGGCAAGAGTTAAAGGACGCATCAACTCAAAGAAGAATGATGATAAATAACATTAATAGAGACCTCAGCAGCTGATGAGTTGTCCCCCTGGACCTTCATGACAGCGGTCTGGATGAGGTCAAAACCGGAGCCAGTCACCACAATGTTCCTCCCTCCACTAAAAACACAAATGAGTATACACACAACAAAAACACAAAAGGATATATTGAGCATGTGTTTCACAGGCAGCACAAAGATGAGAGGATATGCTCATAGAGGAAATCACAGGAAAGCAGACACTGCTTTGAAAGAGAAGCAGGAGTAAATATTCTCTGGAGATGAAAATAATTTAGTCTATATAGAAAATGACATGAATTATACCGTTTTCTATTGCTTAAAAAAACCAGGAGAAAAGGAAAGCATGTTTAATTTTAGCAATTTTCATATTTTTTATTATAGTTGGACTGTAATTAGATTGAATTTGACTATTTAATTGGTTGTTGGTTAAATTTGTTTACTTTGAGGACACCGGGATGGGTTTTCTTGTAGTGCAAAATAATTTAATTGAATTGACTATTTTTTTTTCTCAAGAAAAATATCATTCACAACAACAACCTTTATTAAAACAGTTCGACCTTCTACTTAAAGTGCTTTTCTCTGACATCCTCATCCATGTGAGCAGAGTAGCTTTTTCTTTTTTGTGCTCTTCTACTTCAAGACACAACCACACAGAGAAAGGAATTTAAAACACAAAGTCAACACTTTTTTGTGTTGACAAAAAAGTGTTGACTTCGTGTAACACTTTTTTGTCTCTTATTTGTATCTTATTAGCCCAAGATCTGTTGCAAAGATCTGGGAAAATATGAGGTTTGGTTAAACTTTGTCAGTCAGGGCATCTCCTAAAAATTTAAAAGGGT
>JAOWBL010000021.1:3058067-3077396 GCA_028564865.1 Zenarchopterus dispar | reverse complement strand
TGTGTTGGCCTTGGGGCAATGAAGTTGGCTCTTTTAAAAACTGTGCCTTATAGAGCTTCAGAAAGGGAAGATTACAGTAGTTATTTTATTACATTTATTTACAGCACACGGATGCCTTGTAATCTCTTCATATATGAGCTGTGTTTCCAAGACAGAGTCAGATAGTCTCACATGCCACATTACTCTTAAGGTACTTTTTTTTCCTCCCCATGTGTTTGGACACTTCGTGTGGTAAAACACTGGGTGTCACTGACCTCTTAGACTGATGTTCACTGCTGTAAGTAGTTGCATGAACAAGGAAGCTTGAGGCAAGGGTGGGTGCAGGCCAACCAGGTGTTTATTCATCCACCACAAAATATGTGCTGTAGCATTTTTACACAAACATTCAGAGAGGAGGTCTTAGCAGCAGCTCTGCCTGATGTCAACTGACAGCCCTTTTATGAGCTACCATTATGCCCCCCACCCCCATACCACACAATAGGGCAAATTGATATTCACAAATAATCAAAATAATACAAATATACATATATACTGACTGATTGATATATACAACAAGCATATTTTAAATAGAAATGTATTATACTAATTTAAATACTACTAAAAGAATCCAGCAAATCAACATTTAAATTTGTCCATATTAGGAACCTCTTAAATTACTAAACCTCCTTCTCAATCAACACATGGTATGTCCTGGAACCTTTAAATGGTGTTCAAGTCTTCCAGGGACTCTTTTAACCTGAACACCCTTGAAAAAAAACCCACAAGCGGTAAGAAATGTACATTTTACAACTTCAATTTACCAGTTCAAAATTCATTACTAAAACAATCATCCTCAGTATGTTTTTTTTTTCTTAGAGGATATGCGTCTTGCTCCAACTGGCATGCAGACACTGTAGCATACAACATGTCAAAATAACAATAAAATCCATTCACTCTGCGTTGGTGCACTGTAATCGCTACAACATGATTTTTCAGTTACAAATGCATATTAAGTGGTTCCCATATAATGAAGACCTTCATGACACATCCACTAAAAACTGAAATATACATATTTTTATCAGTCCTCATGGGCATGACACCATCTCACAATAGGAGGTTTAGGTCCCTGATTCCTGTGACAAAGTGGCCATATTTCACAGACTTCCAACAAAACGGGCTGTGGCGAAGCAACCTTCTCTGCCTGTGCATGCAGGGCTGTTTGTTGAGGTATCCATAAAGTCTACTACCCCTTACCACCATGGCTTACTTCAAAGAACTCTTTTGCCTATTCATGCAAATTCTAAGGCCATCCCCTGATCATAGGAAAAAGTGTTACACACAGACACACAAAAAAACCCTCAGATGTTGCATTGTGGGCCACTGCAAACTAATTTCTTTGCATATTTCAAAAGAGTCTGGTCTCTCCCAGGATGTCTCTCGCTCTATCACTTTCAGTCCTTTTTTCATGGGTTTTATCCTTAAAGCCGGAATTATAGGAGCCTCAAAAAGCTGACGAGAGGCGGATGCCTGTCGGGGTCGACACAGGTGGAATACAACCCATTTTTTTCCCCCCAAGAGAGGCACACATCTCTTCCCTCAACCTGCCTGAGAGCGTCTGCAAGAGAACGTGACAACTAGGCATGTCTATCATCAATCATGTGGCTCTTCTGAGTAAATAAAACGCTGCCAAATTTAGAGTCTGTGTACCACATCACCCTGCAGCTAATGATGCCTCAAATGACCTGGGGAAATAATAATGAAACGCATCATTTGTTAATGAAGCTGGCACATATGAAAAATGTGATTCGGTGAAAGACAATTATTAAATTCAGACAGCTTGATAGCGTCGAACTGACCCTAAATTAGGTATTTCACCCAATTCATCTTCACCAAAGGAGCAACATATCTCAATTGTTTAAAAAAAGTAATTTTAAATCCTCCTTAACTCATCCCCTCACTGGTGGAGGAAAAGGTGGTGTCATTTCGTATTAAAAGTTAACTCAAAGTTTGAAAAACCTACGTGAAAAGACAGAAATATGACAACAGGTGGCTCTTGAACCATAAAGCTCAAAATATGTTCAGAGTTATGTGTTGAATGATTCATGTTTTAGTTCACTGTGTTATTTCATGACATATGTTTCATGAAACATGTTAACGACTGGTGCATCAGAAGAACTCAAATTTAAAAAGATGTATAACTTTGAACAAAGTTTCCCTCTGTAATTGAACCTTAGTGCTGCAAAATCCTTAAAAATAAATTCCTGGGAAACTTTTTCCAAATCATCTGCTATATTTCTCCTTTTGCCATTGATCTGCATGTTTTTTTTTCCCCAAGTGTTATAGTTGAAACATCCACAACCAACACTAACAGGTAGTTTAAACAAATGCTGTCATACATTCCAAGATAATTTTGTCTTCATAAAGGCTGTGATGTTGAGTTTCATTATTTAACTGGTGTACACTTTTCATTCTTCATAAATATTCACCAGTCAGCCTCATCAGTACAACCCCTGACAGGAAGCGTAAGTAAATGCTCCTCGTCTACTTCCAAAGCGACGTTCTCCTGGGAAAACCCACATCCGGGTGTTTACATCAATACTGCCGCCGCTGGTTTCAACATTTCTGCAGATCAACCCACCAACAATTTTCAACTGAAGTCTCCGAGGTGTTCATTTGGTCTCCAAGCTCACAACACTCCACTCTGATGGGAAGCGGTCCCACCCCACAACCCACTGGACTCAGAGGATGGATGTCCAAGTATCCTCAGGACACCTTCGGGTGTTCTTTGTCAAAACCGGAAGTAAGAGCTCTTTTGCAATCAAAAGAAGGACCTGCTCGATGTTAAGCAGGTAATCGTAATGTGATGACTAATAGGTGTAAATTTTATAAGCATAAATAATAACACCCCATGACCTCAAGTAAAATTTAACCCCAACCTTCATTAATCTCTGATTAATTGTAGGATAGCAGGTTGAAACTCTGGACCATCTGGTTGTCACTGTCAAGCTGTCAAACGCTGCTGTGTTTTCAGTGACAGACAGCTGGCCGTGGCAACATCCGATCCGTCAGGAAAGATTTCTTTTTCTTTCACCGTTTTTTCCCCATCTCTGTAGGCACCACAAACACTTGTTCCTTTACTTTTTTTTTTTTTTAAACCTTGTTAGCTGCTTTTCTGTCACGCGTATTGAAGCATATGGAAAACATCTTATGGATGTGCTACCAACACCACGGATGAGCATTTCCTGGTTGACTCTGCGAAGTGGCACCTACTTAAAAAGCCATTACAGTACGGATGTTTACGTATGAGATTGAAGGAACCGGTCCTGACTACTGGAAAGGAGGGAGTTTCCACAAAAAAGAGAAATGTATAAGCAACGAGGACCATAAACAGAAAACACCCAACATTTCTGTTCATTTTAATGACAGCACAAAATCAGATGAGAATTCTAATCATAAAATGTTAAAACTTTGTCAAAATTGGTTTCAGTTCATGTGGAAGCTTTGTAGAGTCCCCTAAAAAAAATACTACAAACAGCATGGCTTTATTCATGTGGCAGCTGTTTCCTCATTTAACCCTCAAAACAGCGACATTAATTATGAAGTCTGTGCTCTTCTGACCATTTTACTTGAAGACCCCACTAACACGAGTGGGCACGTCAGTCAAGCTCATTTTCCAATTCACTATTCCCGCACTTCTTTTCCACCACACCTTAACCCAACGTCCCAGCACCCACAGCCCGAATCTCACTGAAAATGTCTACAAGCAGGCACCCCAATCATGTGACGTTCCCAAGATACCCAGAAATCTGAAAAACGAGTTTCTAAATGTCTCAGAACTGAGAAAGAGTTTTAGCCTTGTAAGATCCAAATGTTGCCAAACCAAAGGCTCATATTATCCGTTACTGCTACACATTTATTTTTGTGGAGCTGTAAAACAGGACATTAGCATGTGACCTTGCACAGTTTGGCGTTCTTCTTTTTGAGAATCTCTATTCTGAATTATTCAAGTATTAGAGTGAGAGGAGACGGGTCAGGCTGGCATGTTGAGAGACGAAAAGTAGCCTAAGTAATTTTAATGACAATGTTTTTTCTTTGTTTTTTTTTTTCTGGAGCCAAAGTTTGGAATATAATATTTACAAGATGAGTTTCTTGGGGCTTGATAACGCTGCACACTGATAAATGACAAGGGAATAAACAATTCATCACAACGTGATCCGAATAAATCTGCTGAGACAGGTTTGTAGCGAGACTGCAATCCAAAGTAGTCACATTGTAATTGTTATTGTGATTGCTTACAAAGTTTAATACAGCTGACTTTAACAGATATAAAAGAGGCTTGAGAATATACTACAGGCCCTGAAAAAAAAAACTCAAAGGAGCTTGTAAAACTAAAGTTTTGCACACTACTGACCTTAGTATTACAGCAGCGAACTGAACAAACAGCTCAGAATTGATGACTGGAGGTAGTGAATACATTTCACAGGGGAGGCCTTAAATCAGGAAAATGATATGCGATTTTTGCCTCAGGTTTATTTATTTGGCGAGAGAAAATAAATGTCAAATGGAAAAAATGTTGAGATGCTACATGGCCCGGCTGGCATGTACCACGGGGAGGTCTGTTTCTTTGTTGGTGTGCGAATGAGTGTGCTCGCGCACATGCACGTGCGCACACCTTTTGTTGACACATTTGCGGCGATCCATTTTTACCGTCCCCCTCAAGTTAGGACGAGCCTGGACGGGAGAGGCAGCTCTCAGCAGAGAAAAATGACACATAATTGAAAAAAATGGCAGTTGTGCACACACAAAGATTCGCACAGGATTTGCACCGCACGCGCACGCAGCAGTGCATGCGGCGGCTCAGCTCGGATTGCTGACGAAGTAATCCCGCTCCGACCACGCAGAAAGCACTCTCCTCCTCAAACTGCCATGCCGTATTTCCTTGACACGGGGGGCACCGAAACACAGCATGGCAGTCTGCGCGCCTGTCGGACAATCCTCTCGCCGGCGGCTGGCGTGAGGGTGCGGCTAAGCGAGGAGGGCGAGAGATCAGGAGAGGAGGCTGGGGGGAAGGAAAAAAAACGAGGGAGCAGCGGGAAGGCGGGGGATGCGATAAGATCCCACACGTAAACAGTTCCCCAACTGCTGACCGGGCAAGTACAGAAACAGCACGAGAGCTCTTCTCGCTTAATAAACAGATACAGAGAGGAAACTGATACAATAAATAAATAACAGATGCCCTACCCCGAAAACATAATGGGATATCGCCCCACATCGTGATCATTCAT
Organism: Zenarchopterus dispar; assembly: GCA_028564865.1. Classification (NCBI taxonomy): domain Eukaryota; kingdom Metazoa; phylum Chordata; class Actinopteri; order Beloniformes; family Zenarchopteridae; genus Zenarchopterus; species Zenarchopterus dispar. The sequence goes on along the minus strand of JAOWBL010000021.1, from coordinate 3,072,132 downwards.
ATTCAGCGGTTTCTTGACTGAAAAGCCAGCCCTGACACCGATGCAGAGGGAGGGTCTCGACACCAAAAGTGCTTTCACTTATATGAAATGATAAATCCGAACCGCAATTAAATTACCCGGCCGTCACCGGAGACCTACGCCCTGGGCAGAGATGGATGGATTGGGAGGTCAGTGAAGGGTTAATGCTCCTAAGCACACCTTACAATTTCTCCAGCGAATTGTAGAAGGCTGAAAAGCTCTGATGGAGTGAGTACAAGGTACATGACAACCCGAGTTCGGAGCCCTAACAAGGAGCAGAAAATCGAAGCCGGGTCCTGGCGCTTTATTTTCCCCGGCCGCCATCGTGAGGAGGACGGGCGGAACAAGAAGCATTGTTGGAGATGAAACGTGAAGAGGGAGTATGAGGAGGACACTCTCTCTCCCCGCATGTTTTCCATTTAGCTTTTTCATTTTTAGCTTTTGACATGCAAACGCTCCCGTCTCTTCCGTACAGTGGAATTGTTTCACGAGTTGCAACGGGAGGCCGGTGTGACGACGGCAATCCAATTTCCATATGAATAATTACCCCGCCGTCAGGGCTGGCAGCTCTTTTATTTCAAAATGACTGACTGGGAGAACTGGCCATTGTAGTCAGCACACCAGGCACAAGCAGGGGATTGATGGGTCTTGTCCATTTCAGTGGGATCCAGCTGCTTTGGCCTACACAGGTTCGCACCTTTACAGCTGGCCCGTGACCCGGAGAGTGTGCGTATCTCGCCACGGTCTCCTTTTAGACCGTTCCCCTACTCTCTCACTTGAGTTCGCTTGTTTGCATCTACAAAAAAAAAAAAAAGAAAAAGCGTGCCCTCTTGCCGACTGTACCTCTCTCTGTTGTGATGTATGACCGCGAGTCAGGAGGTTTGAGCACAACACACACACTCACACACACACACACACACACAATATCCCTTTTAGGCACAGCACTTTTCCTCATTAGGTTTGATAGACTGTTTGTGTGGCCGTTTACCGCTCTGTCACCATTTTCAAGGCTCCTGTTATCTCCCCTCTGCCAGCTGGACACTTGAGCAGCGAGAGAGCAAAACCACAGGCTCAGACACGCAAACTACTTGAGCAGACATTTAAATGTACTTGTGTACACTGCACACACACAGTGCCGAGCTCTACTGGCTTTTCTGCCTCCTACCTTTTTTTTTTTTTTCCCCTTCCAACGCCCGACCTCTGTGTCTTTTGTAATCTCTCAATCTCTGTTTGCACCTCAAACAAACACACAAATGCAACTTCTCTCTCCCTCTCTCTCTCTGGGTAAAAGAAGCGACGGCTGCCACCGCTAACCATCCTCCACCCTCCCTCTGGCTGGGCGCTGCAGCTCTCCAGCGGGGCACAGTGGTCGTTTGCCGTGTGGACACAGCTGGCTGATGTGGGAAACCTAATTAAACGGCCTGCCCTGCCAGAAAAGAGCTACTTTCAGGAGCCAATGCATCCTCCGACCGGCATCGCCACCGCATCCAGCAGACAGTTGCTATAACACACACGAGCAGTTGTCGGGGGGAAGGCGTACACACACACACACACACACACACACTTACCCGACCCATCTACCCAACTCATCTACCCGACTCGCTCTCCATCTGAGATCTGACCGCTTCCTGCAATTACAACTGCAACTAAGAATACGCTCACCATCAGTCAGGAGGTTTATTTATTTATTTATTTATTTGTTTGACTCATCGATTAATTGTTTGGTCCATAAAATGTCAAGCTCGCAATGTTTTCTTGGATGAATGACTTAAGTAGCTGATTAGCAAAGTAGATGCCAATTAATTCATCCGTCAACCCACTAATAAAATCATCAACTAATGGTTTCTGCACTACCCACACCCCTCAGCTCTTTTTGACACATAGACTGATGGCTGCAGGGAATTTCTTCTTTTTTTTTTTACCTGCCCCTGTCAGACTTCAAAAAGCGGGTAATAACTCATCATCTTTCTCTGGAACACTTCAGCAGGTCGGAGGCTTTCTCTCACATGCAGAAACTTAAATCCCCGTTTCCCCCAGTTGGGAGGCAGCTTCCTTAATCCCAACGCCACCCCGAGGCGATCTCCCGCTCATCACCCTACGCTCAACGTACAGCGCACACCGGCGTTCCAACACACACGCAGTGACAATTAAGAAGTCACGCAGTCACACTGACTGTTGGGAAGGAATCCATTACACACCTTATTGGTTATAATGATTTCACTTCCCCGGCATAAACGGCAATGAGCCATGAAGGTATCTTGTAATGTGGTTTTAGTCTCAGTGCCCAGAATCCGTTTGGTTTCAAGGGGAATACTGATCTTTTAGCGGCTGACTGTTCGCCTGCTCTCTTACAGAAATTTACATGAAACTGTGGCAACAGCGAATGTGAAGATATAACTTGTGTGTTTTCAGTGGCTTTGGCTTCAACAAAACAACACGTCGGCAATATGTCTATTTGTTTTGCTTCCAAGAGGAGGATCAGAGGAGCAGAGTGAAGCTTCTGTCTGTATGGAGACGGGAGTTGCTGCATGCATCTTGGCATAAATGTGGAAAAATTCTCTCCCCCTATGAAATCTGGTTATTCACATGCTAGGAAGTAACCAGGTTAAGGTTTCCAAACGGCAGAAAAGTATTCACATTTATTCTCCTACAACTGACTATTATGGAGGCATTTTGTCACAGTGGGGAGATCGAATCTTCCTACGTGGTTTCCATGTCTGCAAAACATTTTTGAGGCTCTGAAGATTCATAGCGTGCTTTGGGTCAGCTCAGCGGTGCTGAAACTTACCGAGCACAACCTGGATGGCATTCTCTTAAAAAGTTTCATCAAGACAACGAGAGCGCGCATGTTATTCTTTGTCTGGGGTTTTCTTATTTTTCTGAATTGGAGATAGATTTGGCACAGTTGGGGGGGTTCAGTTTGTGCTGTAACAAAATTTCTTTCCTTCATGCAGTCGATAGCAGAGGGCGCTTGCAGATAGCTGCAAATTTAAAAAAATATATATTTAAGTCACACAGGCTTCTTGCATGGATAGACACAGCAAACAGGAATTACCTCTGACCGTTTTCCACTTTGCATAAATGTGTCTGTAATTGACAGTTAGAAGATGAGCAGTGGAGGTCAGTGTTTGCTCAGATAAGGAGGATATATTTTACTTAAAAAAAAAAAAAAAAAATCACAGTATGGAAGATTATAATCCACCGTTTTGGTCCAACCGGACCTCTTTTCATTTTTGTCTCATTCATAAGTCTTGTAAAAGCTGTTTAGAAACACTGTTGGCTCCAAAATGGGTAAAACTCTTGGAATCAAGATCAGATTTTTGTAAGTTGCTTTCTCACTACGCAACTCTCTGCATGAACAGGAGATTGCTGTGCTGTTCAAACTGCATGACTAGTTGCCTTTCTGTTCACATTACGTGACTTAAGGCCAACAGAGGGTCAAACTGGCAGCAAGTTAGTCAACCCAGATATCTCTAAATAGTATTTTTCCACACACAAGTTGAGCCAAACACTCAAAAGAGGAGGTAATATTTGAAAATAAAATTTAAATGTTTGTTCCTTAATATAGTCACAAGAGAAACAAAAAAAGAGCAAGAAAAGAAAAAAGATAATGACAGGAACTGATTTGCACAACAGAGAGAGTTAAAGGTGAGTAAAAGCTCTTTAGTAATGAAAACACAGCTGCCGGCTCATATTACAGAACGGCGTAATGGGTCTTGCTGAAACTTTAGTCTCCCCATTGCTTCCTGGGTTTCCCTTGGGTCTCCCTTCCTCACCGTGATCTCACCCGATGCCAACCCTGCTCAAAAGCAGAGCTGCCCAACACCTCCATAAATTCAGGACTCTAGATATCAGTTTCTGTCAACCGTTGTCAACCGACTTTGGTAAATCTTTGAGTTGTTTACACATAACCGAGTACCAATTTACCACCAATCCCTCACTTTGGTCTGAAAAAAGTGCCCTTACTCAACATCAGTTACAAAGACAAGCGTTTGAGTTGTTTTTACACGTGCTTTGCTGCGCTGACGACTTCTAGACATTTTCTGGACATTGACCTGAACAGCTGCGTGTCAGAATGAAAGATGTCCACATCACCTGCAGGACTTTGTGCAGTTTGACCTGCCAACTCCCAAGTTCAACATGGTAGCAACAAATCAATAAGTAATCAAGAGCATTTATAAAATAGGCAGCAGGTAGACGGGTAGGTCACTGGTTTACTTCACTAAATGTTCAGTGATGTTCTGCTCCAGTCAGAATCTCAACATGTGAGGTGCTCTTGAGCAAGGCACACAATCCCCTAGGGCATTTTAACTATAGCTGCTCACTTTCTCAATTCTTTGAAATTGCTTTAAGTGGTATGTTACACAATGCAGTCTTCCTCTTTTTTTTTTTTTTCTCTTGCACATATTGTATGTCAAATACATGCAAACTTTGTCAACATTAAGGCTAACTTATTAGTTTCGTCAGCCATTCTCCACGTGTTCTGAAGAGTACCCTGTGGCTCTGGCAGTGTACTTCCTACTTCATGTGCACCTGTGCCACGAGTTCAGTTTCTGTTTGTAAGCTCACATTAAAACAAAAAAACCTCAATTAAAGGATTTCTGCTGTTCCCGCTGCTGTTTTATACCTCTGGGCAAGTTTTGCACAAGCTTCACATCTGAATAACAGAACCAAAAATAAATATGAGCATTCTGGAAAAAAAAAGCTTATTTTAAGCACAGATAGAGTAGTGCATGAATGGCAAGCAAGCTGTAGTAACCTCAGGGAAGAAGGCGGGAAAGAGGATGAAAAGGAGTGAAGACGGAACAGAGGGACAGCAATCCCACACATTGCTGACTGACTTTCAATGGCTCCATTGTGGGAGATGTCAGGTGCCTGTCACTTGTCAAGATGAGTCAGCGTGGTTAGTGACAGAGCATCGACATGATGGGGATATAAAGCGAGCCCTCGGAAGATTCCAGCTTCCGTTAATGACTAAGGGATATCAGTAATGGCCTAAAGATTAGCCAGCTCTCCGCTGCATATGGAGAAAAGGTTACGTTTCGGGCTTAAAAGGTAATGGCTAAATTAGCTGCAAAAAAATACCTCATAAAATTAAATAGCTTCCAGCAAGAAGAAGTACTTTCCACTGGAGCAGAAGGAAAAAGACTCGCCTGCTTTTTAATTAGTCGGACGAAATGAACTAATCACGGGAAGGGTGGACTGTGATAAACGTGTATATGCCTTAACATAAAACTCATGACGCTAGAGTACTTTCTAACTTCTATCTTCTCCCACAAATATTATTGAAGATCCACATTTGCTCAGACTACCTGCTTGTCCTTAGCCCAACGAGCTTCTGCCAAATGTTCCAGATGTCTGCAAAAACACTTCGCCACACTCTCTGAATCCCCCAATCTTTGCAATCTCCATCCATCATCTATCAGCGCTGCCGTAGCCGGAGGTCAGAGTGCTGCTAAGCAGGGCCTGACTAATGGCTAAACAAACACCATTATCAGGTTTTGGTGGCCAAACACTGAGCTACAGGAGCCCCAGAGCAGCCGAGGCTCTTCAATACTTAATCCTGGCCGCCCCGCTCCGCTTTGGCAGCTCTCGGCAGTGGGTTACTCAGAAGGTCCTCTAATGAGGGAATCAGCACAGAAACTCGAGGGAGGAGAAAGTATGGACATGGAGAGGAGGGTCACTTGTACATGCTCACAAGTGTGCAATCGCTTAGTGCAAATACCGAGCTGTGAAAAGGGTGCAGAGAGAAGTGTGGCCCACTTGTCTCAACTGGTTTCAAAAAAAAAAAAAAAATCGGGGAGAAATTAATGAGCCCGTTACCGCTGCACAGCTCCCCCCGACAGGGCTGCTGATTGCACCACATGTTTGGGGCTAGAGGACTACATCCACATTTCCACGATAACGTCACCTGACCTCGAGCGGTCATCTGCCAATCGTATGCTCGGAACTTGGAAATTAACATTTCCTGATAAACACGCTTTCACACACAAATCAGCACTCTCGAGCTGCAATCTATCACACACGCGCTGTTGCATGCCTACATAAACCAAGTCACATTCTTGATAACGTTTCTCTCTCCCGCACACACACACATGCACTCTCAATCAAGTGTGACTGAGCGAGCGAGCCACTCAATGAGAGTGGGTGATTAGGCCCTCAGAGAGAAGGCCTGACCTTTCGCTCTACATCAAGTCCTCCATGCGCATGTGTGTTTTTATGAGTCAGTGGCTGTAAGCTCTCGGGCCCGTGCCACTTCACATCAAATGTCACCGACTTAAATGAGACGGCCAGACAGACGGGATGATGGGGGAGGGGGCGAGGAGGTGAAACGCGGAGCCGGGAAAAGATGTTGAGGACGGGAACCCAGAGAAAACGTGAGAAAGAGACAGAATTCCCACAGCAGGCTCTGAGAAGAAGAGGACAGACGAGGAACGAGACCTGTCGCAGATCAATCAGCTGTCCTGGGTTTTTCCCCTTCCTTGCATGGGAAACGGCAACGTTGAGATATTTTTACATCCTTGGTTGAGTTCTGAGTTTTGCACAGGCCCTTGTGGGTAAACAAAGCAACCCTACCGACACTAGAGATGGTTGAGTCGGCAATTTCGTGTTCTCAGAGCTCAAACGGACAGTCTGAGTCAGGACTCTGGGGAGAGTTTGTTGAAGGGGCAACTGAGGTTTGTTTTATTGGTTTGTTACGCTAACCGTGGAAGGAAGGGTTAGTTAGCCAAATTATAACCATGGGTCATTTTAATTTATTTTTAAATTGCTTTTATGTGTTCTCACCCGCTGACAGCTGGGACGGGCTCCAAACCTCAAAGACTAAGTAGGATGAAGCTGGTATAAGAAAACGAATGGTTGAGCAGAACTTTTGTAGGTGGCTTGTTTTGACTCTTAAAGGACATTTAAAACTTACAAAAATCTGTTTTGATGCTAACAAATATCAGGTCATCCACCTTATTTGCTGAGGCAGAGAAATGCATAAAATCCCTGCGGCATTAAAAAAGAAAAAAAAAAATCACTAAAATAACACACTGCTTTTCTTTTTGTACTAAAATTGCTGAAAAAATCTGTTTCCTACAGCTTTAACTTCCAGATTTATATCCCTGATGGAAAATTCAACATATTTTAACAAAAAATTGCTCTGAAGGTGCAGAAAGCAACTGCCGGGTTAAACAAAATCACATCGCCTACAAATATACCTAAACGCTCAGTGAAGCCAGAGCAGTCAGACAATCAGTAAGTGATTTTACTAACCTTTTCCAATTTGTCTAATCAGCTTATTCCGTCTAAGCTGCTACTTTAATGAGAACAATGGCATCATACTGGAAAAAAAAAAACGGCTTGTGAACTCACGAAAATGACACCAGAGCAGAGGGAAAGTGGAATGTCTAGAGCAGGTTAAGGTATGCAATGTGATGTTGGTGGTGTGACAAGTTCCCATCTGTCTCGTCTCGGCCTTTTCCTCTTCTTTCAAAAACCGTCATCCCAACAGGTCTCAGGGGAGATAGCGGACCAGCACTCGCTGTTGACAGGACAAGGGATTTGTGGCGCACTGCCCAGCTTAATTAAGTTTGAAATCATGGAGATGATCACTTCTGGTGCCGCTCAGACAGCCCCCTTCCCACTCCCCACACCCCACCCACCCATCCAATGTGTTAATACCAGAGCGTGCAGCTCATCTGACAGGTACAGGTGTGTTTGATTGCGTAAGTATGAGACAGGATTTAATTTCGTACGCCACAAGGAAGAGGTAGATATAAAATGAAGGGATGTACAATTTGCAGATGAGCCAGTGCCAACAAACTCTGTCCACTGATCAATTATAAAACACAGGATTTGTTCAAAAAAACTAAACTCTAATTGTCTTTCAGATGTTAAAGGTTTCCAGTTTACGTGTTTTACAGCGTGTCAGACAAAATTAGAAATGCGAAAAAACATTTTTCACCATTTCCCATGCCACTTTACATATTTATCAAATAATTTCAGGAAATATTTGCGACCATGACAATAGCTGCAAAAGGGAATACAGATATGCAGAACTAGTTGTCTCTCTTTACTGTAAATCAGAAAAAAAAAAAATTCCCATCCACCAATTAACTTCTGCTCATCAGAATTCGGGTTGCAGCAGCAAAAATGCTCAGTACGCCTTGTCCTGGCCACCTCCTCCAGGAGAACATTGAGGCATTCCCAACCCAGCTGAGACTTAATCTCTCCAGTGTGTCCCAGGAGTTCTGCACCTTCACTAGATGCCCAAACAACCTCAACAACTACTTCTCTTGATGTGGAGAAGCAGTGACTCTTCTCCAAGTCCCTCCTGAGTGGTAGAGCTTCTCACCCCATCTCTAAGGGAGAGCCCAGCCATCCCACAGGTCAGAATGTAGATCGAGCGTTAAACAGAGGGCTTTGCCTTTTGACTCAGATCTCTGTTCACCGTAACAGATCAGTACAAGGTTCATCTTACTGCAAAAGCTTGATTAATCCAACTATCAATCTCTCGCCCCGTTCTTCCCTTACTCGTGAAAGAGATCCAAGTGAACTTAAACGTCTTCACTTGAGGCAAAACCTCACCTCAAACCATTTCTTGACTGAGATGTAGACGTGTTTATTCTCATCCTCGATGCTTCACGCCAGGCTGTGAGCTGCTCAGGTGCATGACGCTCGATGAAGCCAACAGAACCACGTCATCCACAAAAATCTGAGATGCAATAATGAAGCAACAAACTAGACCCTTAGAAATCTTGTCCACATTATGAGCAGAATCGGTGACAAACAAAAGCCTGGAGGAGACCAACTCCTGCTCAGAAAAAAATCTCTCTTACTCTTGGCAAATCAGACTAAATTCTCCTGCAACAATAGACCCATACTTGTGGAGAACCACCCACAGAATATCCCGACAAACACAATAAAATGCCTTCTCAAAGTTTACAAACCACATGCTTGACCAGTTGGGCAAACCACCATGACCTCTCCAGGACCCTAACGGGGGGTTTTGTCCATAGCGTCTGCAGCCAGGGTGAAGCCACACTGTTCCTATTGGATCTGATGTTCTCCAGCAGACCCACACAGATCTTACCAGGGAGGCTAGGAAGAGTAAAGAATGTTCCCTTTCTCACAATTAAATTACAGATTTGAGTCTTTGCTGTATTTTTTTCCCCAAAAAGGGCTCCATGACAACTATAAACTTGATTTAATATATAAATACAGTCAGAATTCCCTTTGTTAAACTACCAACTAGTATATGGAATAACTACCATTAGATTAGTCTCGACTATTAACAATAAAATGTTACATCAGCAATAATACCAACTAATACAAAACTGAGAAAACAGTGCTCTTTTTGAAAAAGAGCTTTTACTTGTAGCCTATTTTTGTCCAGCATTGTTAGTATTACTTAAGCCTGTATTTTGGACTTTTTCCCTCTCTGACTGTGACGGAAACATCCATTCACTACTGATGGTTGCTTTTTTTTTTTTGACAAATACCTCTCTTTTGTTTTGTTTTGTTTTTGCATGGTAGGTCTCGTCCTCTGCTCAATTTAAAAGCATAATTTGAGTTCAGAACAATGGCACATACCAAGTAATACAAAATATCTAAAGTGTTGAGAGAAGGTCATTTTACCGTAAGAGAGAGCAATAAAAACCTTCTTCTTTGTCCTTCCTCTTCCTACTGCTACTACTGCTATATTTGACCTCAGTTCATGAAATAACCCCGAAATCTTTTGTTTTCTGTTTGGTTTATTTATATTCTATTTTTTTTAAAGAGTTGCAACATATCTTTTTTGAATAGTATTGGCAAAAACAAGAAGAAAAAATACTCAAACAAAAAAAATGATCTGGCAGTCGTAGGTTTTTTTCTCTTTTTTCTGGGTCCTCTATCGATATTGTGTTATATTGTTAATGTTAATGCTTTTAGACATGACCGTTTTGAAGTAAAAACTGGGCTTTGTGACAGGCCCTGGTACAAATCAAAGTAAGAATGAGTGATGAGTGTTTGAACTTGAACAATTTTTTTATTCCTCAAATACTAAAATGCACAGCATAACAAAAATTAGTTTAAGTTTCAAGTAAAAGGTATTTATTTCTAATTTTGGCACATTTTCAGGCCGGTAGTACCAGAAGTTATGGAATAGCTGATGCATTTTAGCTTTTTAGCTTGTGTGAACTTATGTGGCAAAAGCTGGTCACACCACAGTGGAAGTTCAGGTATGTTATGTTGCTCATGTACACACTTCTCACCAGACAAACGGCTATGATTTTTTTTTTTTTTTTTTTTTTGATCGATTGCTTCGTCCTTGTGGGATCACTATTTGTAGTCAAATTCAGAACTCCATCTAAAAATAAACTGCAAAAAGTAAGTAGGTTACAGATGGCCTGATAAGAATCAGGACGTCAGTAGGTGGGTTTTGTGGTACTGCCGAGACGTGCCAGCGATAACATCTGTACCTCATCTCTAAAGGTGTCCCTGTGCCTTTCATTTCTCGTAAATGCCTCGCCTTTCTGCCCCATGTAGACCTCAGATATGGGGCCAAACAAAGTGCAGCCTGCTGTTGGCAGGTTGGGGGGTAACATTGCTGCTCTTGTAAAAAATAAAAAAAAATAAAAAAGGAAGCAGGCACCCTTGTACACATGCTCACATGAAAAAACCACGACTGCTCTGCGTGCGATAAAGCTCAAGTCCAGCAGTGAACACAATGATTCAGTCTCTTTATCTCCCGAGCCCACCTCTGATAATTACAGCTGTCTCACAACAAAATGCTGCCGGTCTGCATATCCTGAGCAGGAGGAATTATCAGCCCAGCCATCGCAAAACTGAGCAGCACCAAGGTCAGGCCGTGTGTAGAATTTAACTTTTGATTCCAGTCCACCTTTCTTTCTTCCCTAACACTTCTCCACTTCTCTCCCCCCTGCCTCCCCTGACCGTCGCTGTTGAATTTCTCTCCAGGGCTAACCCTCATTTTCCAGGACAACCGCAGCTTTGGCACTCATTCATTTCCAATCCCAAAGAGTGGCCGGCTGAATAGAAATTGACGATTCAATTTTTGGAAGGAAACTCAAGAGCTCTTTTGGAACCGACTCCCCACTCCTTCCCCGTTTGGGTGCCCGCTCTGCCGCCCATTCTTCCTCCTCGCCACTTACTATCTCCATCCTGGTCTGCTTCATACAGCCAGGTTTTCCCGTTCGCGTAAAGACGTGAGCGAGATGGCAGACTGCAAAGCACAGCTCAACAGAAAAAAAAAAAACAGAAAAAAAGAGAAACTAGTTCCCACACACCTCTCTCAGACACCTTTTTTCCCAAGCTTCCTCTCTCTTATTACTAAACTCATGTTGAACACGCAAACACTTAAAACGGAAGTGGTTTATTCTCAGCATTGCTCCCAGCAGGATGCTGGGTGGCAATTTAAAAATGATCTATGCAAATGTAATTTCGCTGTGTGTCATCCAACACAGCCAATTAATGAGTGAGCTTCCCCTACCCAACTATAAATTAACAAGACTAGATATAACAGCCAGATTAATGTGTTTTTCTGGCACTTGCCTAATTGCTAGAAGACTCCGGTGGGGCTACTGCGTGCTGCCTCATTTCTACATGTGACAAAGAGGGTTAAGACGGGCCGCATCCACTCCATTTATCATTTATGTGAACTTTATTGTCTCTTCTGCTGACGTGCCTCCCTGAAAATCCACGTGCAGGGATTTGGCAAAACATGCTTCGTCCATGGGGAACTTGTGTTTACCGAACAGAAATGACTGGTATCAGCTGTTAGACCGAGTTCAGTCTGAAAGACAGCATTCGTTTCAGTCCGATTTAGGCATTTATTACTGGAATACAAATCCATAAGCGGTCAGAAGGGCACATGTGGACCAATCTGGTAATGAGAAATGAGAGCTCAAGGCAGGAAAGAAAAAAAAAAAGAGCAGCGTAAGAGGTAAAGGAGATGGAGAATGAATAACCCTGTCTCGGTCTTGGTGGGGTGGGGGTGGCTGAATGAGAGTGGGAAAACAAGCTTCAGGAGCCAAAACAGCACATCACCAACAAGGAGGCCTTTTGTTTTTTCTCCTCTCAGCCGATTGTTCTATCCGCCGAGGGTGAGAGCACTAATCCGCTGTGGAAACTGGAGTTGGGAGGATTTACTCTAAGTATCCTTATTAGTGGGGATACACTGATACAGGGGGGATGCTCGAAAGGGGAGTTGGGGGGGTTAAGGGTGAGGGGGAAAAAGTATAGGAGGACAGAATGAGCGAGGAGGAAGGGAGCAGCAGGGGAGTAGCGTGTTCTGAATACACTGTAGGTGCCATATGAATCTTTAATATGGAGCTTAATGGTTCAGGAGGGAAGTAGGAGGGAGTGGAAAAATATAAGGAGAGTGATGGAAAAGGAAAGGAATCTCAGGGGATGTTACCGAGCCCCCTGTATCACAAAACCACTGATTAGTTCCAGCCACCAAAAATCAAGCTCGATTTTCTGTAACTCCAACCGCCACCACAGAGTCCATCAGTTAGGGAAGAGCGTGACAAAGGGTGGACTTGCTTCTGTTGTACAAACAAGAAAGGCTCGACATGCAGACGAATAGATTCAGCAAGTGATCTTTAAGTTCCGTAATTGTTTTTGTAAAGAACATAGCCTGCTGGAAGCTCAGCCACGGTACATTGTTTTAATTACACGCACAAGAGCCTGATTAGTTATATCTGTTGTTCCAGAGGCTAACGCACACCCAATTAGAGCCAAATCAAAAGGATAGCACAACCATACAGGAAAAACATGCACCTCTTTGTTCTTGCACAGTATTCACCCAAACAACAAAGTCGAGAAAGCGCTCAGCTTCCCAAGTTGCCAACGTCACAATCACCCCTGCCATCTTTAAACTAATTAAAGACTTTTTTTCCCTGTGTGAAGGCTTCAGCAGGTGGATGTTCAACACTTCAGTGTCCCCATCTCATTGGCCCGCCTGCTGATAGATATCTGACAAAGTGGAAACTTTGGTGACACAACGACAAAGGCTAAACAAAACAGCTTCCCACTGATGACCTTCGTGCATGTTTGTGGATTCGTTCTGGCAAAAGTGAAGCCTTCAGAGATCAATACACCAGCTGGCTTCAATAAATACAAAAATGAAATGACAGTATGAAGCACAGTAATGACATCATGTAAAATACTGCTGTTTTCCCAAAGAAGAAAGGATGAAAATATTTATATTCCTAAAGCAGAAGTCTTGTGGTCCTTCAAAGTGTTAAATGGGTCTTCAGATGAGATGACATACAGCCTTTCGAGAACCATCTGAAATTATTCAAAACTATTTATAAATGGTTTCCCTAATGGCATGATGAACAGTATACACATGGGTAAAACAGAATTAGCAGTTCCACCAGCTTGCAAACACATCACATCAAAGCCTCGTCTCCATCCCCAAAGAACCGTTCATTCCCTCCACACCGGCACAATGATCCCAGAAACTTCCACATCTAGTGCAAAAACTCTTGTTCCTCTCCCTCCTCGTCCGAATTTACTGCATTTCAGTGAGCACGTAATGGTCTCCTGGGGCAGCTCTACAGCAGAATCAGAAAGAGGCAGCATTTCAAAGAATGCCATGTTTCATCTCTGCATCTTTCCCCGCAAGCTGTTAACATCTGTAAGTTTCCTGTACTCTAATATCGCTCACAAAGAAGTCGGAGGAAAGCAGCGAGAGCACATCACAGAATTAACCTGAGCTACATGGGATCCTGCAGTGTTTTTTCACCAACTGTGACTGCAGGGATCAGCTACAGTTTTGCCAAAAGGTTCATCGTTCTCATAATTCTCAGTTACCTGTGACGCTAAATGGGCTGCATAAAAGTATTGGGGGCGTCACTGAACAGGGAAGTGTTGGGAGGAGCTGCCAAGCTTCAATTTACTAAAAGGTAGTTTTGACAGAATTCAAAGCAATTTAAAAAAAGAATTTTTACAGAGACTAGATTCCACCTGATGCAAGGTAGAATATTGACAAACACAAACATTACTGGAAGTCTAATATGTCAAATCCATTTCTTGTGGAGAGTTTGTGCATAAA
>JAOWBL010000021.1:3038966-3057967 GCA_028564865.1 Zenarchopterus dispar | reverse complement strand
TAGAATATTGACAAACACAAACATTACTGGAAGTCTAATATGTCAAATCCATTTCTTGTGGAGAGTTTGTGCATAAACATCTTTGTAACCTTACAGTAATTTTACAAATAGTTTGTTACATGACCTAGAAGTTTATAAGGGTCCAAACGTTAGAACAGAGATGTTCACAAGTCTTTGATCTCAAGTCTCAAGTCTTGAGGCTCAAGTCTCAAGTCTTGAGGCTCAAGTCTCAAGTCTTGACGCTCAAGCCTCAAGTCTTGAGGCTCAAGTCTCAAGTCTTGAGGCTCAAGTCTCAAGTCTTGAGGCTCAAGTCTCAAGTCTTGAGGCTCAAGTCCAAGTCAAGTCTTTGATCAAGTCCCTGTCAATTCTCAACTTAATGAGTTGAGATCTCAAGTCCTTGAGTTGCAGGTCCAAGTCAAGTTTCAAGTCCAAGTCAAATCACCTTTAGTTGTAATGAACGAATGGGCCCACAGAATTTTAAGAAAACTTAAAACTAATACTTTAATTTTAAGCATTTATTTCCTAAATGAGAGAGGATAGCCAAAGTTATAAACTAGTGCACTACAAAAAGTACAACAGTCAAATTTCAAAGATTGAAACTACTTGATGTAAGATTAATACAAAAACATGTTACTTTTTTAAACAGTTAAAAAAAAAAAGCAATATTTTAATTTCCTTAGATCCATTACTTACAGATCCAATAAATATTACAAACATTCCCAAAGCAGCAACAGATAAAACCCATTTTTCTAATGAACAGATCCAGTAAGACAACGTTGTCTGTAACTGACAATTGACAACACAAAAAACGCAAAAAAAAAAAAGTTTCTACCTCACTTTAAAAGTGGAAAAAAAAACAATATTAGAAAAAGTAAATATGTAACAAATCACAACCTTTTATGTTAACACACAACTCATATCACGTGAAAGTATGATCACACAATAAGTCGCCTTGACTTACACCAGTCAGCCCCATGTGACGTCATGTCACAAGTTATTCACCTCGAGCTAAAAGCTCAACCTTCATACTGTTCTGAACATTTCTAACATATTTTTTAATTTTATCCCAAGCTGAAGTTTGGTTATCAGTGGTTTCTTTAGTTGATGAGTTGCTTCAGGCACAGAACACCAGCAAAAAGGCAGCAGCAGGCTTTTTCTACTCAAACTGATTATCCTGCATTTCAGATGTTTTCCCCACCATGTCAACACATACATTAGCATCATTTTACATAAGGCTTTTCAGCAAAATATTAAATCAAGCAGCTCAATGGGATGAAGTGGAACACTTAAAAGAAAGTGAGTTTTTTTTTGTAAAGCGACTATAAATGAAGCTAAAAAAAAGGGAGAGAGAGAGATCATTTTCAGTGAATATGTTGACTGTTTGCACTAAGTGCCAGTGTAATTTCTCTTAATGTAAAATTACATTCATGGAGTTCCAGTAAAAGAGTACAGACTGTAAACGAGTACAGCAGGTCCCCTTTTAAAACTGAAAGATGAAGAGTGTAACATTGATCATCACAACAACTGCATCTTCCAAGATGTTACAAATACTTCAGGCAGGAAGTGAATGGTCATCTTTTAAAAGTGAATGTTTTTGAACTATAAAAATAGCCTGTTGTAAATGTCCGAGTGACCTTGATGAAGCTAAACGACTGGGCCAGTCTGTCTTCTGAGCAGCAGGTCTTGTGGGATGTCGGGGCTGGTATGCAGACCAAAATAGATAATGGATCTTTCCAAATGATAAATTCCTTAATTGCTTTGTTAAGCGCATATTCTGCTGGAAGTTTGTATTGTGGGGTTCTGTGCTGTGCACTTCTGAGAAAGCTTTGATCCTGGTCTTCATGTGGATGATACTCTGACACCATTTATCTAAACAGGAAAGAACATCATATTCATCCTGCAGGTTGGTACCGAAAATGCCACTACATCACAAAAATTGTACAAGAATAGTTTAAGGAACATTATGTTCTCAAAGTGCTCCACATCAGTAAAATGTGTTTGAAAACTTTGTCCAGTTTAAAGAGGCCCCAATTTACAACTTATGTATAAGACTTATATATAATAACTTCTTAACCCACATAGCAATGTCTGACATTTAATGTTAGAGCTGATTAATATGCTTTGCTGTATACTAGACACATGTATAATTTTAAAAAAATCTGCCCTTATAGTAAAATAAAAAGGAGTATGAAGCAATATCAACAGGTACAAATGAGCAAGTACCAGTACAAATTCAGATGAGAGTGCACAAACAAAGTAAGACTTCTAATAAGTGGCACCTGATCGAGCCGGTCCATTTCCTTGATTGGTTCTATTCTGCCGCTGCAGGAGTCCTGCTGGGCTTGTGGCCTAGCAATCCACATACTGAATAGCACCTGACAAGTCACATTTGATTGGAGGCTGGGATGAAGTAGCAGTGGTAGGGAGTAAAAGCTGATTGTTGCCATGGCGACGTCAGACCAAAGATCAAGAGGTTAGATAGCATGGCATACGGCTCTTGATAGCTGCGTGAGGCCACATCTGGAAGATATTCCTGAGGGTTATAATCACTGTCAGCTAGCAGCTCAAATGGTTTGTGCACCAACATATGCATCTACTTGCATGTGTTCAAGTGTGTGTGTGTGTTTGTGTGTGTATGTGTGCTCATGTGTGCAAGTGTTTTTCAATCCTGGGGGACTTATTTGGCCTAAGCTTCCAACTGGCAGTGAAATCCTTAGATCCTACCTACGAGCTTTCTCATGAGTGACAATCTTCTCTTACTGGTCCCTTGAAGATCCTTATTTTTAGAAGAAGCAAAAAAAATAAGCCTCTATAAGAAAGAAGACTTAAACAAGGGATCGTCTGCAACCGCTCATGCAGCTGCACAGTAAATCAGCATCGCCTGCGTTTTCTGATTTCCTGGTCAATAACTAGTATGTACACCAACAGCGGCTCTCCGAGTTATGCAACCATGCATTCAGGATCGAATCAATGCCAGCTTGGTTTAAAAAAAAAAAAAAATCCCATCATCATTTCGCCGTGGTGGGCCCATTGAGTTGCTCCACTCATCAACTAGGACTCTGAATTTTTATTAGGAGGCACTTAATAGAGACAGGCACGTTTAGAGCTTCTCTCTGGGTGGGTGGGTTGTGTCGATTAAGCCGGGTTAATCTCTATCACAATAAATAACATTGATTACAAACGCTGAGGGAAGGGTGTTGAAATGAAAGTGCAATGGGAGGATGGGGCTGACAGATGACAAGAGCGGCAGGAATGAATAATGGGAGTTTGGCTGGGGTTTATTTATATGTAAGACAGGGTCTGAGGGAGGCAGTATGAGAGATTGAGGGTTTGTGTGTGTGTGTGTGTGTGTGTACTCTATTGCCACACACACACACAGAGAGAGAGTAGCCAGAGCCATTCCTTCAGGAGTATCAGATTCTCAGAGAGTCAGAGTGTCAGACAGCTAACAGACATACCGAGCTTCTCCACTGGGACACGTGCACTTTGAGTCTCTTAACAAACAGAAAGAAATGGGCGCGGGCTCATGTTTCCTTTTTTGAGGTGAACATCAACAAAACAAATCAAACTTGGGCCGTAATGACAGCACCCGGTGCTGAAAATAATCTCTGCTTCTCACTTGGGGTGAAGAAGCATTTTCTCAGCCGACACAGTTCACCCAAGGGTCAGGTTAGTGGAGAGGGATCGTTTTCAGCTAAAAACCAATCCTGAGCTCCTGGAACCGCTAAACAAGTACCTGAATTATGCTATTGCTCTTCACAAATGAGACATTTAATTCTACTTCCATCGATAAAGAGATAAACAGTGGCCCACATTTCCTCTCTTATTGAATGTATTTTTTTTTTTTTTTTTTTTACAGAGAGCAGAAATTACTTCTGCATTTGTATCATTCGGTATTAAAATGCACATTTGTTATTGACGGGAAGGGGAAAAACATCCTCTGAAGGCCAATGACCTTGCATAGCTCCATAGATCTTTTCCAAGTTTTAGTAGCTTGGTTTGTTGTCTGGATGTGTTTACAATGCAGCATGCCCGACATCACAAATCGGGGGATTGCGTGGCTGTTGTCAGGGATTACCAGTCTGGGTCTTTTCCTCATTAAACTGCTGTATCAGAAAACAAAAACAAAGCAAAAACAGAACTCGTATCAGTCTTTTGGATGGATATATTAAGCACATAGGACACACGACTACATTATTGTACTTCCTCATGAAAAAAATGCTGTAAATTTTCTACGAACTGCTGTGACGGAGAGCTTTTGGGCCGTCTTGATGAGAAAGACGTTGACAATGTACGGGTAGGCATAAATCAAGGAGCAGCTTATGATTACTGGATGGACATCACACACTTTTTCCAAGCTGAAATATGATTAATACTAAAGCTCTTTATCCTATAGAGCCCTGCAGTGTGATTTTGTCTGACACGGTGGAGAGCCGAATCCTCTTACTTTCGTCTTTATGAGGTCAGCAGTAGAAATGGACAGAGTTCAGACAGATGGGGCCTAAGGGAATAAGGCAGGGAAAAGAGATGAAAAACATGGGGAGGAGCATCACTGAAAACAAAGGAGGGAGACTACACTGAGTGGCAAGACAGTAGATCAGTGGGCCCCGCTATAAACATGGAGTAAGAGGACTGTCGCTTTTACAGAACTGCCTCGTCTTTTATTCAGTGACTTTCTTGTTTTTTCTTGTGTCATTACTTTTTGAAGCCTCCGAGTTGCCTCTACCATGATGTTAGCTGCAGATCTCCAAGCTAGTTTCACTGTTGATGCATGACATAGTGGCATATGGCAATAAGCAGTTGGTCCAAGGAGATAATCAGGACAGGAATCAAACGTTTTCCTGGTTATTCCCAGAAGTAGAGAAGATAGACCACAAGAGCTAGATGACAATGTTCCTTTTACTGACACATATTTTAATATGAACAACTTCTTTTTTGCTGCTTTACTAAAAGCCCTATGAAAGCAGGAGGAGGATTAGAGGATTGAGGTGTGTGTTAACAAAATGGCAAGGAGGAAAAGACATCAGAGATGATCACAGAGAACTATTTCAATGTAACATGGAGACAATCGAGCTACACTGAGAAAGATTAAAACATTAAAAACAGTTTTCAGTCTCCCCAAGACACCAAGATAAGGCTGTGCAATGATTAGAAAAATTGGGGGAGGGGGGACCCCAAGAGTTACAGAATCTACAGGCCTCAGTTAACATGGTAAATCTTAAAGTTCATGGTGGTACAATTTGAAAATGTCTGCATAAGTAGAGTTTGTTTAAAAGGCCTGTAAAGCATCTTCTCTCTACTGAGAACATGGCAGCATAGTTTAGGTTTGAAAAGTTGGTAGAGACCAAAGTCTGGCCATAATGTAAAAATCAGGCAAAAACCAACAGCATTACAAACACCTCATATTACCCGTCATGTGCAGTGGTGAAAGTGAAATAACTTGGGCTTGTTTTGAAGCCACAGAACCTCGGTAAAGTTCATGACCACAAACGCCTCTGTATATCAAAGTATTCTGGAGTCAAACGTGAGGCCATCTGTCCACCAGCTAAAGCCCGGCTGAAACTGGGTCACACATCTGATCTCGAGAATACCAGTAAATCTACAGCAGAATCTCAGAAAAAGGAAAAGAACAGAGCTTTTGGAATAAAAGAGTCAAAGACCTCCATCTGACTGAAATGCTGTGGCAGGACCTTAAGATGATGTACATGAACAAATGCTGCAAATCTTTGTGAACTAAAACAATACTGCAAAGAACATACAAATGTATTTATACACGAAGACTAATATCATCATAGGATACATGATTACATAAAGCTATGGCTGCTAAAGAGAGTCCAGTGGTTCATTATTAGTTTCTTCACAGGCTGCTTCTTAATTTTTACAATTTCTGCTTAATTTTTGCTAAATAAATGATAGTGTGACACTTATTTTTTTATTGTTCACCTAGAAGTCCATCCATCCATTCATTTTCTATACCCACTTCCAGGGTCACAGGGTTCTGCTGGAGCCTATCCCAGCTCATTACAGGCCCACCTAAAAGTCAATATACTTAAACATGAAACGTGAAAAAAATACTCCATCCTTGACAGTATATACTTGGGTGTCTAAGATGAGTACCAAATCAAGAACTCTGACTCAGCTCAACCATATCAATTAGATTTGGTCAACTTCAGACTGAAAATATTAAATTTAGTGAAGTATCAGATTTTGCAGGGACGGTGTGACATCACAGACCCAGATTATCCAGTTTCCCCATCTTTTTTAATCCACCCAACGTCACATTACATTTTACTTGCTGTATTTGTGAAGTAGGGAGAGTAAAGTTGTAACACTCATTTCAGAACATGCCCATCATGCAGAAAAGATGGGAGGAGTCAAGTTGAGGAGCTGGCGCCTCCCACTAAAACTTGAATGTTTTGAACAAAACTATTAAGATCCTGTTGAAAAGGGAGCTGCTGTGATGCATTTCTTCAGCATTTTCACCAAAGTATGTCAAACATTTTTATTAAGGCCTCGGGAAGTTATGTCATTAAAAATAATTTTTTAAAAAAAAAGAGGAAGTTGGGCAATAAACTGTTTGTCGACTTTAATGTTAAAATCTCGTAAGAGGTTCTAGTATATTTTCAATATGACTTTTTTTTCTTTTAAGTGATAAGATCATTACTGAGAAGGTTTTCAGTCACAATAATTATGCCATGAACATTTGGGAAACCTAAACAATATTTTTAATGCCTAAGAGTAACCAAGAAACAATCAAAAACAAAACTAAAGAGGAAAAAAACAATATTAAACTAAGCTTTCAGTCAACTGGTCTAAAACTCAAGTGCACTGTTTATTGGTCCTGCAACAGTCTTCCACCTTAGAGCCAGTAGCGTTTCCATGTTGGACCTCATCACTAATAGAAAACGACAGATTGTGAAAGCTGGTTTTCAGACTTTTTCAGAAGCAATTTAATGCCTCATTTGAGACTAAAGCAGCCTCCTTGAAAAGTTCAAAATATGCGATCATACACAGGCTGCTCCTCTTTAAAGCACTTCCTTACCGACAGTACAGGGGGTATTATTGCCACAAGCAGTCTCACTTTCACAAGCTCCCACTCTCAAACCATCCACGCTGAAGGCAGCACATTTGTGAACAGAAATGTTGTGCATTTGGAGATGGTGGTAAATGTTGCTTCTCTGCTCCTCTGAGGGATGAAAATGTGATCAAGATCACCTGATGGCCTCATAAAGTGAAAGTATTAATTAAAATTATATTCTGTTTAAACTACTGTTGAAGTGAAAGGTCCTACTGATGAGCTCTTTGAATTATGTGATCAAGGCCAGGGGCAAATTTTCCATCAGTCAGAGAGGAGTACAGTCCTACTTAGGACCAGTATATGATGATGGACTGTCCCTCCTGTTTTACTGGCAGGCCTGTTAACTCCGCTGCCCCCTCAACAGTGATGTGGTTTCTGTTTTTTCTGTCCAGGCCACAGGGTCCTCTATAAAAGTGATAGTCACCAAGTGGTGTTTTCAAGTGAGGCTTTGGTGAAAAAAAGAATCTTTTTTTCACTTCGCTGATCAAATCTATGAGAACCAGTTTACTCCAGAAAGCCCGGACCCCTTCCCTGATTCCCCCCACCTTAATCCCCCTCTCAGCTCGAAGAATGGAGCAGGAAGGCAGAAGGGGCCCCTCCTTTAGATCTACAGGGCAAAAAGCATGGCCCTGACAACCATCTCCTCCCCGCGACGAGCAATCCCTCTCTGCAGGGCTGCCCGAAGAAAAGTGTTGATGCTAACAAAATGCATGACAGCCACTCACTTATGTTAACAGCCAGCACACAGAAGAGCAGCATCTCCCCCTGCCTCTGTTTGGTTACATTTTCAATTCCAACATCTAACATCTGAACTCTGCAGTCACACGGGGGGAGCACGACGGTTGACAGTAAGCCAGACAGTTCCGCTCCACCAGAGGTTTGAACTTTTTGTCCTGCGGGGGCTGGGGGTGGTGTCAGCTGGGACAGAGGGTAGAAAGGGCGGTTAAGTAAGAGGGAGGGAAATTGAGGGGACCGAAGAGAAGAGGCACATCAATATCCTGTCACGGCTGCCTGGGACAGCCAGAGCTGCAGAAATGCTGAGATAACACAAGACAGACAAGTTGGCTTCCTTGATTTTAAAAACAACAGGGAGAAAAGTTATTTACTTCTACTTGCAGATAGGAGAAAATACATCCGTGCGCTCATCAAGACGGATGGATCTTTGTGGCTCAAATAATAAAAGAACTGAGTGATTATCATTTTCTTTTTTTGGTAGATTCACAGTTTGCTGCAAGGCATCCTCGCTTTTTCACTCTTCAAGGACGAAAAGTAAGAAGTCCTCAGGGGAGATAAGCTCACAAACAAAATGTGAACACAGAAAGTGGAAGGTTTTGGGCAACACTGAAGTGAAATTAATAGCCTTGATTTTGGTAAACACCAGTCACGGATGAGTGAATCGCTTCAAGTCTTCAGGGTTTTAAAGATGAGCGGTTGCTAGTTGTTTTCATGTCTCTCCCAATCTAATCAGTTCTGATTGAAAATGCAACAGAGGCCTCACAATCTTCTCCCAAAGCATTTGTGATTTCCTCATCATTTCAACTAAATATTGTAACTCCAGCTTACCTGTTCTTCAGGACTTTCTAACAGTGAAAACAAAAACCGCTGAATTTAGTGCACGTTCAGAGGATCGGACTGGCAAATTTAAAAAAACCATATCAATTCCTTCTCCCGTGACTCAAGAATGGGAATAACATTTTAAGGTACACTACGAGCAATTATCAAACTTTTGTTTTAAAATGCATTAAGGGTTGTTCCAGGATGACTCGAGACATTTTTATTTGTGAAAAAGAAACTTCTGCACTGTAATTTCTCCGAAGCGAAAACTGAGAGGTGCGAGCGAAAACATAAAAGCCTTCCATTCTCATCAAAAACTAACATCTATTACCTCGCAGGTGTCAAGACTGATTCACTAGACAATCACGGGCTTTCAAAACCCCCTCAAGCACTGCCATTTAAAACAAAACTCATCAAACATTTTTATTTCTCAGAGATCCCTCTCCCGTCTCTCCAATCCATCTGGTGAAAGATTGCACTGGCGTCTCGCTTTTCTGGAGAGCTTCCACACTGACTCATCAAAGCCATGTGCGTGTCTCTCCCATCACATCCAAGATAGCATATCACAGCGAGTGGGCTTCAGGGGCCTCCTTCATCCACAACTGATACTTTTTCTTATTTTTGTCTCCTTTCTCTGGCAGTGACAGAGGGGACATTCCAATTTTGGATGAAGCTCTGAGACTCCTACAGTTCCTGCCTGTAACATAGCACCTTCAGCTTACAAAACCCAAAGCAAATGAGCCCTTTAACCTCAGCATCTCAGAAAAAAAAAAACAAAAAAAAACATGTCAATGGTTTTGATCAGTTCGCTTCATTTTCCTTGAACTCTCTTTATTGGTTTTGATTAACAGATTTGGGCAATTAAATTAAACGGACCTCCTCATAATTAATCTCTGTCATCAGTGGTGGAAGAAGTGCGCACATTTAATTCTGTTAAGTACTTAAACTGAATTAAATGTGCTAATTCCACCGTGTCAAATTGTTCCATTACAAGTGTAGTACTTTGCTAGATAATGACACACCAGTGCATGTGAATCATTTTATGCAGCTGAAGCTTTTCAAACTGGAACTTTTTTGAAGGGTCCAACTAACCACCAAAAGCTTGCATTAATTATTTTAGTTTATCATCAAGGTCCACACAAGTCTGTCAGTGGGCCACTTATTTGGCAGACATGTTTAGACCAAGGCAACTTCTAAAACCTGCAGGACAATGGACCTGGTCCAAACTCCTCATTTAAACTTAAATACCAAATTATGTTCATTTTTGTTCATGTTCCTGCACATAAACTTTTAAAGACTTTGAATATCTATCCATCTAGAGTAGATGATGACGTCAAAAGACTTCAAAAATCGAGAGAAATCTCAGTGCACAGAGGGGCAAGACTTATAATCGACCCTGGATATTTAGGATTTCCCAGAGATCAGTGATGAATCTCTGAAACAATTCTGTAATAGAAATCACTAAACGGGGTCAAAAACACTTTTGGAAATCAATAAAACCACAGGCCGCCATGCCATCTATAAATACAGGTTACATACGTGGAAAAGTGTGTTGGTACCCTTCTGTTAAAGAAAGAAAAAGCCACAAAGTCATTAAAATAACTTAGAATTGATCAAATAAAATATGTTACTAAAAATCGACAAAAATCAGATATTGTTTTTGAACTGTGATTAAACTTTAAAAAAAAAAAAAGCAGTGAAACAGGCCTCGATAAATCATCAACAACATTGACATGTTTAACGATGAAGTCACATGTAAACACGATCTGGACGCACCATCATCTCTGAGCTAAAACTTCATGGTCTAAGTCATGGATGCCGTGCCCTCTGCACTAAAGAGGACAGCTCTTCGTCAGCGCTCAGTTGGAAAGGCTGCAATTATAACAGTGTGTGGCTGCATTAGCACCTATAGAATAGGCAGCTTACATGCCAGCAAAGGAAACGTCAGTGTTGAAAATATACACTGCTTTTAAAGCGTCATATGCCCCATTTCAAACATTTTCAGTGAAGACTTTGCATCTTTCAGCAAGACAATCCTCAACCAGGAGGTTGCATGTTCTCATCAAACTTAAATGGTTCTCCAGGTACTCAAGCTTCCCCCCACAGCCCAAAAGCATGGTGGTGTGTCTGAGCTTGTATGGCTGTCTATATATGTGGCCCTGTGATAGACTTGTGATCTGTCCAGGTGTACCCCTGATATTCATCTGCAATCAGCTGGGATAGGTTCCAACAGACACCCATGACCCTGTAAAGGATTAAGTGGGTATAAAAATGAATAAATGGATGAAATCCTCAACCATAAAACCCATTCATTACAAAAGCCCAACTTTTGTAGTATAAAATTTCAGGTGCTGAACCAGTCAGCATGCAGTCCATACCTTTTACACCAACTGAAAACATTAGGCACATCAAAAAAATAAAGCAGGGAGAACCCGGCACGGTTGAGCAGCTTGAATCTTATACACAAGAATGGAACATTTCTCTCCAGTAACGTCATCAATTTATCTTCTCAGTTCCTGGACTCATATTGATTTTTTAAAAAAGAGAGAGAGAGAGAGAAGAGGGTGCTGTCCCACCTTGCCCTGTTCCAACTTTTTGAGATGCGATACTGTCAATAAATTCAAATTTACCTTAAAAAAAAAAATTCTTTCCTCACTTATAAGATCTGATGTGTTTTCTAAAAAAAAAAATTGAATTTATGAAATTGGAAAATCATTGCCGTTTGTTTCATTTGCAATGTACAAAGCATCCCACTTTTCTCAGAATTTAGGTTATCCATACATACAACCACAAAAGGCCATGAAAATGTATATACTTCAAATAATCTGTGATATTAAAAGAAAAACAGTAGGGAAGAAATGCAAGCTCAAGCCAGAACTATCTGACTCCCTTTGATCAAAAGGAACGGTGGATTAGAAAGGATTCTCCAGAAGTTTCCACTTAATCCGCATAACATTTTATAAATCCGCCAGTAAAAGTTAAATCAAACTCGAGACCTCTGCCAAGGTCAGATTAGACTACTGCACACCCAGGTTTCCCTACTCCATCAGGCAGCACTTTCTCTACCTTGGACCAAATTACTGCACAGTATTAGGTCACTGAACACTGATCAGAATGGCCTTCACTTTGGAAAAACAGAAAAATAAACCATTTATCTTTAGCCCTGCTTTCATTTCTTTTCCTGTAATGGATGCCGCTGCAGTGAACCAAGCAGGTCGACTTTACTTCTGCACGTTAGGTGTGGACTTCTGCGAGAGTATCAAAGACTGAAAATAAACGCATTTCACCAGGGGTGTTAAGTAGTGAGAACTGTGATGTTTTCTGCCGATGTCTGCCCTCTAGCCTCCTTTGAACTCTAAGTGTCACATCTCTGGAAACAATTTAAGATTGTGTCAGGAACGCGTTTGCGCTTACCTCTGTCTTCTGATGGAGAGCATTACGTCTGTGGGGGCGGACTGATGCAGCCTCCGTTTTTGAGTCGTCAATCACTTTCACGCACAGTAAATTATTTTTCAACAAGCTCCAGGGTGATGGATAATCAGATAGTAAGGTTGGGCTGAGAGCTCCAAGTTTTTCCACGGACGAAAACGACAAAGAGAAGAGCAGGTCCTCACGTCACGCTGCTCTTGTAGTGCCATGCACGTTTTTCCCGTTCTGCTCACGTTAAATGTAACGCCCTGGGCCAAACGCAGTGATGAATTCCCCTTTGCTGGCAGCCTCCCTCATTTTCAAAAGAAAATGCAGGATGAGAGATGGAGGAAAGGGAGGGGAGACCGTCTAGGGACAGAAACCCCATGTCAAAAGAGAAGCTGCCAAATGGAGCCTCTCCAGCTCTTCATCAGGGCCGGTGGTCCTGGAGGGGTGGCTGCTCCAGGCAAACACCACAAAAACTGCAAGCCAGGCAGCACATCTGTGCAGCTGGGTTCCCTCTGTGGTCACGAAGAGTATAAACTCCTCAGAAAGAAAAAGCATGCGAGTCTGGGGGCAAAGAAAGAAGTTCAGCATGAAAAAGTAAAACAAAAAAAGAACATGGGCTCTAGCCAGCGAGAGTGAAACAGAGGAATGTTTGAGGCACGTGTGGCTTCTGACTTCACAAACCGAAACGTTCTCTGTCCCTCAGCGTCAACCATACTGAGCCGAAACCAAAAGAATGCAAGGCAAATCTGCACAGTAATTCTCCCCCCCGCAATTGTTCCTCTCATCTTTCGACAGCTTTATAACTTGTGTGGTTTCTCTCAATTTCCATTCAGACATGATTAAATCCCAATGTTTACATTGTTGATCATCAATTAAAATGACTCACTCTCTGGTAGGAAGACCTTGGTAATTGATGTTATTGTTGTTGCAGAGTCTAAGGCTCACTAAGGAACATATATTTGGAACTGACGCAGCAGTTGTGCTGACATTTACTTAACATATGATGCCGTTTGCCTCCCCTGTTTGAGCCACGTTCATCTCTGCTTGGCAAGTGGCACTTTCATTCTCTTGCAATCGCACCTGTTCAAAAATTTAACACTGGAATGTGGGAAGTTATCGCATACAATGCATTAAACATAAAAGGTGTGGGGGGGGTCTCCCCATTCGAAATGAATCACCAGTTCGTAATGAAAGAAAGAAAATGTTTTCAGCAAGAGTGGAAAATCTCACATGGTGCCAAAGGTAGCAAAGACCCAGACTACAAGTCCAAGTTTAGCTTATGGCAGCAAGGCTTTTAATCTTCCGGCAGCTGCAGCAAACTCTGAAGTCTGGTCAGACGTCTTGTTTCAGCGTGTGTTATGGACTCTGAACAACCACAGTTTGCATGTTGTCTATGCAAACCTGAATTACTTGACACCCATATTTCAAGAGTTAACAGCACCAGACATTGTACTGACCACGTTCGTGCCACCAATTTTAATACATTCTCGTCACATTTTACAGCTGCCACATCCACCATTTATTACATATTTTACTTGTTAGTCCAGATCTGTGCCTCTCTGTCTCCCCCAGATATTAATAATGTGTCGATTTATTGGTAATTACTTAGTGCCAGGGTTTCTTTTCCTATGCATCACCGCTACCACCACTGACAATTCCAGCTTTTTTGTTTTTTTTGTAGAAAAAGCAAAGAAATAATATAATCAGACATATGATTATCTTCAGAGCAATAGCGAGTCCTATTATTGCATATATAGAGAACTCAGCCTAGTATAATGTGAAGTGTGACCTTAAGCTTTATCACAGCAATCACGAACCCCGTTTAGGATTTTCATTAAAAAATCTCTGTCTCATTAGATGATAAAATGCAATCTGTGCTGGGCACGATAAAGAGGTACCAGGTCACACACTCAATATCTCATCATTATGTATCAGCGGGAAGTGTAGCCATGGCTCTCCACACATACACACCCAACCCATCTCTCTGTAGTTTACAGTTAAACTGTTACCCTCTAATCAATTAACATCTCAAGTACAGACAACACAGTCGAAAAATCAGAACATGGGGCTGAAGAGGATTTTCACGCTGTCTACCACCTGTACCCTTTCCATCTCGCTACAATGCTCTTTGAATACAGTTTTCTCACCCTGATGTGACACTAATGATTTACAGTGATGGAAAGCAAACACGCTAAAATACGAGCAGGACAAACGGCCCTTGAAGGTATTATTCAGGGACATTCCCATATACACAGTAACTGCAGTTTCATTTGAAAACATTATTTATGAGAACCATTTCCCCAACTGTGACTTGGAGAAAGCGGTAACCCTCCTACATCCCCTTGAGAAGGGAAATGTCACGCAAATGGATGATTTCTTATGTGCTCAAATCTTCCTCAAAACACTGCCCTGTAAATCACTTAATACGAAGGGGAAATGGGCATTTTAGTCTCCTCTAACGGCACCTCTGAGATGGAGCAGGAGATTGTCTGTGCATAATTCCAGTTCCTGCGCTGTTTTCGCAAAGCCATCCCTCAAACATTTCAGCAATGATTTTAGGACTTCTTAAAAAGAAATAAAAAAGAAGAAAGAAAAGCATTACCTCTCGGAACGTTATTTGCATTCAGTTTCTCATTCTTGTACATGTAAAATGTATGAGGAAGAGATATTGCATGACAATGACAGATTGAGAAAGAGGGAGAGAAAAAGGATGTTCCTTGCTTTGCCTGTGGATTATTGACAGCTAGCTAAATCCCGTCAGGAATGGTGGGCTTGAGACATATTCTGTATTTCATGAAGGACAAGAGATGAAGCACATTGTATAGCTGTGGCCTACTGCTGTGCCTTCATCACACTTCTTCTCAACCCTCCCCTCAGTGCCACTTGCTCCTGGGGAATTAACCCCACAGTCATTATGCCAGTAAGGGTCAGTGGATCTGTGGCATGTGTGGAAACACCAGTACTCCTCTGGCTTCAGTGCTCTGCATCGTGTAGCGTCTCTGCATGCAGCACATGCACACGTATATGTGTGTGTCCCATCCCACACTTAGCATAATGTACACAGAGAATACCCCAGCACCCAGACCTGCTGCCCAGACTGGTTAATAAGGACCGCAAACACTCCATGGACCGCTTAAGGCAGAATAACAAAAGGTATGATATTCTCACTGTAGCCGGAGTATAACTGTCTCTGTGTCCAAACAGAAGGCTGCAGGTTAAGATGGCTAAATACACACGAGCCACTTGAATTAGAGATGAATCCATGAGTTGATGGGGCTCGTTTTCAGCTGCTGCCACTGGGAAGAAGCCAGCCAGGCTATCTTCTAAAACAGCGCCCCAGCGATGTGCCATGGGTAAAAACGAGGCTCCAAATAATGAGAATGATGAGAGTAGTCAGGGAAAACAATGGCTTCAGGCGGCGGTTGTAAACGCCGGCATCACTTTTTAATTGCCACCGTTCTCAGTTACGCTTGGATGAGGGGAGGGAAAGGTGTGGCCTTTTCTTTTTGTGATGTCCTTTTCTACGCAAACTACATCAAGACCTCTCTATCTGCAACTTGAAAATCAAATGGATAGAAGAATACACCTAGTTTAGCATGCACTATTAAAAGTCTTTCAATATACCACCTGCACATAGCAATTTTCCTTCCTCCTGCTTCGACTGAGGTCGCAGGATGAACAAACAGATACTCAGGTGCACACTCACCCTCCGGGCTATCATTATCCTAGACACAAGAGTTGCCGCCAAAAGTAATGGAGCTCTGGCTCTACCTGGCTCATGGCAGCTCTTACTTTCTTAAATTGAAATGGAAAGAATGAGGGAGCTCTGAACACTGTTTATAAAGAAAAAATGCTGCCAGGGTCTTTACTGAGGGATTATGAGAATTGGCTAAGAGTCAGGATAAGTAGGGAGGGGTGAAGGGGAGCAGTCGTGCATTTTTTCCTGTGTTGGCTGGTTCTGTACGGCGCTGAACTGGGTTATACTGGGTTGGGTCAGGCTTGTACTGCCAGTTCCCAGAGCACAAGGGCCCTTTTTTCTCCTGCCAATCACAACCAGATGTGCCCAGACTTGTTCTAAGAATTCTGATCCCTCAACTCAGTGCCGCTCTCGGCGGTAAGTGAGCTACACAAGTTGGAGCAGACACAAGCTCACCAAATTTGGTGCGGCACGTATTCTCATATGCAGTCAGAAATACACACACACACACACACACTCGATGACAGGCATGCACACAAACGCAGTTTGGCTGAGGCAATGTAATCACAAGAGTCCAAAAAGAATCTCAGAGCAGGAATGGGCTCCGATAACAAGCTTTTCAGCCGTGGGTACTTGTCTCATTCGCTCATTCCCACAGGACATCTATGTAGCTTAAGGAGATTCAACATGACAAGACAGATTTATAAGGTGCAGATAGAGGCCTATAGTTTTACATGGATCCCAAGTCCTATCAATACCACGCTAAGGCCTGTCAGGTCTTGGCCAGACAGGTCACTGCACCCAGAAACCCTCCGTCAGGTATCCTCCCACCCTAGAAAGCAGAAATACGATATAAAGCAATGTGCCACTAAGACATTAGTGTGCCCTGTGGGTGCATTTTATTATTTGAGTGCTTCTGGAACGTTCTTCAAGCAAACACAGTGTGAACATAAATTTGTACCCGCCGGCTGCATGAAGCGTCGATGTTAATGATAACCGAGCAGCACAGATATCACTTCTTCTGTCCCACTGCCGTTTGTGTGCACACGTTTCGACACTGGGGGTCATGTATTGTGTATGCAACCAGTGGGTGCCGATGTGCAATTAACTATTCATTACAGAAAACTGATTGGTGAATTATTTCTCCATACAGGTTATGCGAATAAGTATTACACAGTGCCTTAACCTTTTTCACTCCGGAGGATCTGGTCTCGGCTCACTGTATCTCCCCTGCCACAGATCCACCTCCAGGAAATATTATCAGCGAGTACCATCTGTTCCCTGCTGCAAGTGTAAAATTGAGCTGCTTGAAAGTCGTCCGATATTGATCGCAGCCACATTAATTTCATAATGTCACATGCAGTGGGTCAACATTCACAATCCCATCACGGAATGTGTGCGCCCGGTTGTGCCTGTGCTCGCGACTTGCAGTGAATGTGACTGACTTCATGTCAGCACTTGATGCATGTGCATCTGTGGTGGCAACTGGGATATAAAATACTGGGTGGTTGTAGCTTATACAGACAGCAATATGCAGGATATTGATGTGCTTGGAAGATCAAAATATCACAGAACACGTCATTCACTCAGTACAAATAAATTAAGTCACATCTCAAACAACATAAACTTAAAGAACTTTATGTAGAAGCACAATATCCTCTCGGGTATTACTGGCTAAAGAAAGAGATTTGGATTATATAAAAGGAGTTGATGTTTGTGATGAAATAAGATATAGACAGCTAAACCGCAGAAGCTCCAGTGTCAATTATACATCAAAAAAAAAAAAACACAAACCAAAAAACAAAATAAATAAAGATTTAGCTGCTAGTCTCACAAAAGCATCCAGCTGACAGCTCATACTCAAAGAGCAACTTAAAGGGGGCATGTTATTAGTGGAAAAAAAAGTAACTTTTTCAGTGCTTTGGAGCCTTTATTCTGGTGTTTGAAGTGAATGCCTACTAAAAGACGCCATCACTTTGCCTGTAGCCCATCAGTTCTAAAAAGTATGTAAAAATATTCGGTGAGCAGTTCGGATTTATCAGATTACTGTGACATCTCAGAGGAACACAGAGTAGAATTACGCCTTCAATCTTTCTCCACCACATTTCAGACCATTATGCGTTTGCTAGATCTCAGAAGTGGGCAGCTCAAAGCAGTAACACTGTTTTGAAAAGTGGCACACCATGCAGAAGAGGACAGTGCCAGTGGGGGGGTGGATTGACTCCACCCTATAAAAACCAGCTGCTGTGAGAGCTTTTGTACAGAATCCCTATTGAATTTTGACCAAAATATGCAATAAATATGCAATTTCTCAGGAAACTGTGTCAAGAGATCGTAGAAGGCATATCTCCTTCTTCGTTTTCCGAACACCACCACGATTTAAGAGTTAGATTTTATACCACTTCTCCTTTCATTAGCATCCAAATTAATTAATTAAGTTAATCTTTTATATCAAATGGATAGATAAAGGCTCATTTTGCATTAGTGATTCGGCACACCCCTTTAAGTTATCACATTAGTGGCAAACAGCAAGTAAAGCCTCAAATTATTAAACAATCCTAAATGCCACGGAGGAGGGAAAATAAAGCTTTCAAAGACTTATTACTATACAGTCAAGGAATTAAAAAAAGAAATGGACAGGAAACAATGACTTGATAACTTTGTGGGGTTAAATATACAATACACACACACCTGGTTAAAGGAGCACCATTTAGTACTGGCACCAGATGAAAGGTGAAATAAGGTACATTATAGATCGCTCTTTGTATACCATTAATTCCTACTGAATGGAAATTTCCCAATGCGTCTATGTACTCGCCAGCAGGCTGACCAACAAGGCAATTTAAACTCTACTACAGAGAGAAAAAAAGAAAAGAAAAATGGACTCCCAAAGAGCAGTGGTTAAAAATGCCTAAAACATGAAGGCCATTTAACAGTCTTGCACAATCCCAGAGGATCTAATCCACGATGAGCTCAACAAGTGCAACTGCACTCAAAAGGTGCCACAGTGCAAACAAGACACAGAGGAAGATCCAATCAGATGTGTCGATGGTGTGTTACATTTGTCAGTATACACAGTATGTGCTCAAACTTGCATGCACACCAGGCTGTCTATAAATAGGTTCCCCTCAACCTGTTGGGAGGCTGATTTCGATCTTTTTTTTTTCCCAAACCACCATCAATACTTGAGGCTTATGTCAAAAACTAAGCTTGATAAGACCACATATTACACAGCTGTATTAAAAAACAAACAAA
>JAOWBL010000021.1:3027530-3038866 GCA_028564865.1 Zenarchopterus dispar | reverse complement strand
AAACAAACAAAAAAATCAACTCCATGTTCCTTTTCTTGTTTCCATCAAAGAACAAGTCTGATACGATGAGCATAAGAGTCCGCTCAAATGAGGTTCTCATTTCACACAAACCAGACACAAAGCCGACAGCCATCCTCATCAGCTCGCATAAACACAGCTAAGTTATCAACAGTCACATCAGGAGCAGGGCTTTTCCAGGAGGAAAAATCTGCAGACAACATTACAGCCATGTCCTGAAAGCACTTTAAACCCTAATCTCTGTGGAGTTACAGTGAGAGCCAAAGAACATGGATACTGGTTGCAGAGGAGGTGGGGGAGCACGAGTTAAGTGGGAGGGGAGTTCGTGCCCTACAGGCTCCTTTTTAGTAGATGGTCCATTGTGGTTGACTGTACCGATCGATAGATCAGGTCAATAGATCATTAAGCAATCCCTATGCTTCTGAAATAACACAGGGATCAGAGTGGAGATAAGAGACTGGATCAATGCCATTTAAAAAAGAGGGTGGAACAGGGATGGATGGTACAGAGCACATCAGCTTGGTGAAGTGGGTGGGGTCTGCTGTAGTGTGTAGCCATTAGTTAGCTGGGGTTAGTTTTAACCAGGGCAACCCTGGTCCTCAAGAGCCACTGTCCTGCAGGTTTTAGATGTTTCCTTGTATAACATGCCTGAATCAAATTAATGGACATCATCAGTTTGTCATAAAGGTCTGCATAGGTCTGGTAATGACAGTCATTTGTATCAGGGTGTGTTGAAATAGGGAAACATCTAAAACATGCAGGCCAGTGGATCTTCAGGACCAGGGTTGCCTACCCTTGGTTTAGGCAAAATAATGGAAAAATACACGTTATAGCACACAGATGATATATGATTTAATCTGCATTTTGCAAAACAAAAGAAGTGAGTCAAATCATGTGGAAAAAGAAAGTACACCCTCTTTCAGCACTTGGAGGTTTTACATCAGGTCATAAAGGCATCATCGGACTCTTACCAGATCTAACTAGTTAAATCCAATCATAGGTCAGTCAGGTTGAGTTAATGGACTTTTACTGGGCAATTGCAACTCCCTCACTCTTCTTTTCCAGCCATTATGTTGCAGATTTGCTCCTAGGATCTTTTTCTTATTACATTATCCAATTTCAACAAACCTTCATCCGTCTTTGGTTTAGAGGAGAGTACAGTATCACAAAGTAAAAAGAACGGCAACAGCCCTGCTTACCCCTGGTTTTAAAATTCATCCTGAGCAATCAGATCAAAAGTGCAGAGCCTTAAGGTGTAAATGCACCCAGGACACATTTGAGGATACTGAACAGACACACTTAGATCTGTCCTTTTGTGATTGAATCACACGGGATGGATTTCAATACCAGGTGTAAACAGGGCCAACAACTGCTGTTCTAAGACCATCACTGGAGTATTTGATCACTGACAACTTGTTAACAGCAAACTTTGAAAAACTTGGGCGTTTATAGAGATCTCACACTTGCTAACGACTAATTAACCAAGTGCATTTGATAAACAGCACATAGCTGTGACTTCACTCTTATACAGGTGTGTTTAGTTTCTCAAACACTGCTTCTGCATCTTCGCTCAGTTTATCGTTATATAATGAATTGGTGTCATGTCTTATTTGAGACTTCACTTAACTCATTGAGTTGGTATGGACAAAAAAAATAAATAAATAAATAAAATGATATCCTGATATGTAAAACCTTTTTTTTTAAACACCAAAACTTCCATCCCCCCCCCCAAACGTGTTAGTTTTTACATGTTCAGACTAGAGTAACATTATTACAGAGAGGGGTGGTAATGAAATGTTTCTCTTCACTTTGTAATAAGAGTTGTCATTTCAAACGCTATTGAAGCCAGAGGGAGATTACAGAGGCTGGTAAATAAGTTATGGGTGATTATTTGAACACCACTTTTTTTTTTTTTTTCATATCCTTAATAAACTAATTTATATGCAACTGAATTATTATAAGAGAACACTGAAAAAAACTTTAGATGGGGATTGTTTTTTTTGTTTTTTTAAGTCTTTACAGAAAGAAAAGGCAATATCATCACCTTCATGCGTGATCTTTCTAGATATTTTCACAGTAAGAACTTTCAGTGTACTCCAAAAACAAACTTTCTTCACACTTACACTGAGCTTATGTAGGATCGTGAATCTCAGAGGCGCATATCCCCAAACACACGTCTTTACAGCCCAAGTCTATAAAATACAAGTCTGAAGATGGGCTCAGATGAACAAGGGCAAGTGTTAGCAATTTCTTTTTTTAGATTGAGAATTTGAGAGAAGCACCTGAAAGAAACTGGGTATATAGCCAGGAGGACCTGCCGGCGTGAAAATATTAAGATTTCAGGAAAAGCAGATGGAATGCACAGCTGGATAGAAATTACATTTAACCTTCCTACCCAGACTAGTCATGAGTATGTGTTTTTAAAATAATTCTTAATACAGACTATTCTCCGCTTAACTCATCAGTAGCTATGTGGTAGTTTAATAGAGTACATTATTCCAAATGCCTTCAGGCAAAAGTACAGCTCTAGCTTAAAAAGATGACTTCTGTGAGATAAGAACATAATTATACAAAACACATCATTGTATTGACTAATGCTGTCTTAAAGCACTTAATCATATACTGTCATTAGTATGCATGTGCTAATGCTTTCTATATGGAAAATATCAGCAAAAGCCCATCCTTGTGAATCAGATCTCTTCATGATCTGTGAGGTTCATTTTAAAAGGTCAATACTTGGTGTTTATCAAATTCTCTCATAAAAGAAAGGCTAAAAATTGATTTAGGATCAAATAAGCATCATATTTCTATTGATGTGACTTTGTGTTATATCAATATGTCTCTTGTAGAAGCAGAGAAGCTCTGTGGCTTTGATCACAGTCTCTCATTATCTGCAAGCAGGACATATATTAAAAAAAACACACAGAGCAGGGGGTAAAGCCTGAGGACTGGAGTTTCCTGCCCCCTGCCCGAGGCCGCCGTGGGCTCTTCCTGTCTGGCTGCCGAGGCCAGACCTACCTGCTGCGAACCTGAGGAAATCTGTGCAGAAGATGGGGGCGGAGGGAGGGAGAAGCGAGTGGCAGAGAGCCACACGAAGACATCCCCACCCTAAAGAGGAACAGCATGCCAGCACCGGTGGACATCTGTTTTCACAGGTGTGCTCACCCAGTATGATTAAGATTGTCGCTGCGCACCCACCAAGAAATGCCGCGTGGGTACGCCAGAACTGTGGGTGCTGGGGCATGAGCGTGAGATGCTAGGAACAGTTGTGTTGTTAAGGGGCAGATGGAAGTGATGATGAGAGTTTGAGTGAAAAAGCAACGAGCAAATGGAGGGGAAAGCGGGAGGTATGGAGGAGGAGAGTTATGCGAGAGAGTCTGCAAAGCTTATTCACTGCAAACAACTATTTAGAGAAACATCATTTAAAAAGAGTGGGATTATTCCAAGCACACTAAGATTATCCTCTTCTGATTTTTTTTTTTTTAACAGCGGAAAGGAGAGATCACATGAAAAGACTAGAGTGAGCCACACATGGGAACATTAAATACAAGCATAATCCAAAATGGGCTAAATGTTCTGAGAGAGAAGACTGGTTGGGATGAAAGGAAACCCATTTTTACCCAAAAAAGGCCCGTATGATGTAGGTGGGCAGCAGCTTTGGCAGAACCATTACAGCTGGTAACCAATCCTGCAGTGTGCACTGACTCCCATGGCAACCAGAGGACGGATCGCTTTCCCGCACCAACAGGCCACTTCATGCTTTAATGTAAAGCGACAACATGCCGGAATTAATTTGCGTGTTGTCAATTAAAGAAATAAATAAACAAAAAAAACCTGCAAACAACTTTAATTCAGAAAAACAGGAGAAAAGGCAATTTTCCTTATTTATGTTGGCTCCCCCGTCCATCCCCTCCGCTTTGCTGCAACACCATAATTCTCCAGTGTGTGTGTGTGTATGTGTGTGTGTGTGTGTGTATTTTTTATTTTTTTCTTAAACTTTCAGCCATTTCAAGTGATCTCACTGCTGGAGTAGTACGAGGCAGCGACAAGAAAATCTTTAACGAACAAGAAAGCAATTCCATTTCACAGCAGCGAGGAACCACGGAGGAGGGGCAGGGGAGTCAGTCACCAGCTTCTAAAGAGAAATGGAAGCCTTGGATAAAAGCTGTTCACCCCAAGATATCTCCTCGAGAAAAAAAAAAAAAAAAGAAGAAGAGCAGACAGACTTAACACCAAATCATCCTGCCATACATCTCAGAGGCTTACCTAGCTGACAACTGACAGGTAGAGTGCTATGCTGCGTGTAGCTGATTAGCATTTGAGAATATCACTTTGCATGTGCTCCAAAACTTCTTAAACCTCGTGTCAGAAACGGCATCTTTCCACAGCACAAATTCTTTGGCAAACACAGAACAGATAAGAAAAATAAAATAAAAATGTATACACAACCATAGTGGGTAATAAAGGCTTTGAGTTTTGTTTGCTTTACAAGAGATTTACATAAATGTAGAAGAACCTGTTGCAAATTCTTGCTCCATGGATATACTGGTATAGACTGATAAATATGCAGCCAGTATTAAGACTTAATGTTGCCTGCTGTGATACCAAGCTGTTGGAAACAAACATATTCCATTAGTCAGTCTGAGCCATATCACAAGCCCTGATGACACAGCCAATCCCCTGTCTTGATTTCATTATCCACCCAATCGTGTGCACCCCTCCTCCCCATCCACCACTGCCATCAATGAGGCAATGGAAGGCGACGCTCCCGCAACTCTGCTCTGCTCCAATCTGCTCTCGCTTCCCATCTCCTGACAAACATATCTCAGCAAGGGGTACGACTTTTCTCATAAGCTTGATGTGAGAAATGTATATATTTGTAAGTGCTAATACTAAGTGGCGCAGAATGCCAGGGCCAGTACCAGACAGATGGTTCTGAGAGAGGCAGAAGATCAGAGAGATGCTCCCTCCCATCCGCCCCGTCCTCGTTCATTTTCTCTGAGAGAAGCTGATATCACAGCGCCGCGTGGCACCGAGGAGCTTCAGTGCACAGAAGTGGCCCGAAATCCCCTGATGGTGAAATCGGCTCACTTTAGTAAGTGTATCAAAGTACTACATCAATGACAAGATATTTCAAATTAAAATTTTCAAAAGCACACCAAGCCATTGAGTGAATACTATTGGGAGGGTTTTTCAGGCACGTTGAAGAATGCGCAAATGAAAAATGTGGCGATAAAGCACACAAAAACAACAAAGATGAATAGAAATGGTTTTGAGGAAAAATAGCCTCTCTCTCGTTCGCAAATGGGACACTAATGACACACAGAAATTCTCTTAGAGATCAGGTTTAAAAGGTGCCATTATGTTGCTCACTTCTCTCCATAAAGCATGGCCAAGGCAGATTAATTGATATAATCAAAGACTAAGTGGTCTTAATTTATGTAACCTAAATTCTCAGGGACAAAAGTTGAATGAAAGGAATGCTCCACTTCCCTCACATGCAATCTCAGCGAGTGGATCTACAGTGGATTGTTTCATTTTTCACACGAGGAGGGGTTTCATGTCTTTATTTGGCATGGAACGTTTTTATATTTGGCTTGCCGAGATTCCTCAGTGGAGACCAGGGTCAAATAAAGTGCAGAGTTTAACAGCAACTGCACACCAGGGAAGATAGGCAAGGTGTGTGGTTTAGCAACTTAAACCACAGACACGCAAATGCGTCAATTTCAATTCACATACAAGCAGTTTCACAAGAATCCACTCAAAGTCACAAGGCACACAAACCCCACTCTCTTTGATTCAATGAAAAAGGAAGTCTGTGTGGGCTACATAGACATGCTTTAAAAGTCATGTGTGCAGTAGCAAATCAACTATCCTCCTCCTTCTGTCTTTGACTACTTCTTTTCATCTAATCTCACAAATGAAATTTGCTGGAACCCACCCACAATACGAAGAACGTTGAGTGTGAACGAAACCATCGCGGCAGGAAGAAGCATCCTGCCTGATCAGACTGAGGAAGGTTTTACAGAAGCAGATGACTGACTGGGACTCTCATTGTTGTGATGGGATATAAAACTCTCATTGTCTGTTCATGCTCCTCTGACCTTTGAAGCTGAGGAAGGCAAACGCCACCAAACCATCAGAGAAATGCTCTTAACACACCGCTCACAGACCACAGAATTGGCATGGTACAATGGACCCGGACTGTCTGCCGACCTGGGCGCTCTCTGCCCTGCTTGACCTTGCTACAACTGAGGCAATGTGCCACAAGCATCCAGTCTTTACCTTAGACCGGAAGAAAAAAGAAAACCAATCCCTGAGGTAAAGGTTGGAAAACAGAAACGGGCTTGCGACAGAGACTTCATTAACAGGTACACAGTGGAAGGTGGGGAGAAAAAAGAATGAGAGATGGGAATAAACAAGGAAATGACAACGGGCAGAAGATATGAAGAGAGCTTGGCAGCCGTCCATGAAAAGACAGCTGGCAGCGACATCCTTCACAAACCTAGCGACGCAAGCAGCATGATGGAAGCAACCTCGGGAGGCACAGAGAGAGGGAGAGAGGAAGAGGGGGTTAAGGAGGGGGGTGGTGGCGGTAGATAACGCAACATTCGTCTCCAGACTCCTGTGCTAATTAACCCAATTCCACATACAAGGCCCCCTGCTGGCCTCGCAGGCTGCCCATGCTTCAAACCCCGACACAGAGGGACAGTGAGTCAGGGAATATGCTGGTGTGCCAGAGAAGAGTGCCACGGGAGTATGAGGGATGAAAGGGATGAAAGGTGAGGCAAGGTCTGCTGGCCTTGTCTGAAGGTGAGTCGGCTCCCCTGCCAACCTGCAGCCTGGTTTCTCTGGCGGAAAGAAGCAAGAGGATGAAGACAAATGAGTGGGCATGTGGGGATGCTGATCAACAGCAGAGTCACTCACTGGCCATCTCATTCAGCTGCTCACCCCATCTAGAGGGAGAGCGACGAGGAGAAGCGAAACGGCCAATGAGCCAGCACCAGTCCAGTCACAACACCACGGACACAAATCCTGCTTCTGAACCATTAGGTCCAGACAGTCATAAATCATACATACAAAGCCAGTCAGCAGGAGGAATGAGATG
The DNA here is from genome assembly GCA_028564865.1 of Zenarchopterus dispar. Taxonomy (NCBI): domain Eukaryota; kingdom Metazoa; phylum Chordata; class Actinopteri; order Beloniformes; family Zenarchopteridae; genus Zenarchopterus; species Zenarchopterus dispar. The sequence continues at coordinate 3,031,740 of JAOWBL010000021.1, read as the reverse complement.
GCCAAACAGGGAAGTCAGAAGGCCACAGCCACATAGCGCTGATAAGACAGCAAAGGGGGACAAACAGCAACCTCTTGACAGAGGAAGCATCTGTAACGGCACAAGACAGGATCTGCACATGCAGCAGAGGAGCTAGATAAAGGACTGCTGGGTATAAGACCTCAACCAGAATGCAGACCTGTGCGCATAAATGTATATACAATGAGTTTCGCTATAACTGGCTGCTCAATAGCATTTATTCTTGATCAGACACTTATTTATCTCAACCAAGAAACCTTGCTCTTTAAAAATGACTTTATGTTATCAGATGGTAGCTGCGAGAGCATCAATACCAAAATCTCACCAAATAAGAAATAGCAACCCATCCATAATCACTCACTGTGTTAAAAAAAAAGGGCAGATTCGTAGTTACTAATAGATGAGGACATCTTCTTTTAGCGTGCCACAGTTCTTATCTGGCGGCACTGACACTGAGACGATGACACGTCACCGTGTAACTGGCTTATCGGGCTGCAGTTGCACAAGCAAGATGATCAAAGTCAAGAATTTGGATGCGGCGTGTGTTCTTGAATAACTGATGACCGCTGAACAGAATGGTGTGAGGTATCACAAATCCGCAAAAAGTTTGGCAAATGCTTGAAAACTTTAAGTAGCAGCTTTGCGGTTCTGCAGATGAGGCCTTATTGCTAAATACACACATATCTTCAAGTTAGTAACTGTCTCATACTGCTTTGATACATTTTTGGTTTTTAAGCTCAGTGGCTTGAAACACTTCACCACCCTTCTCGTTCTCGTTGTCTAATGGTCACATATGCTAACAAAACCCAAATCAATTATCCACTGATAACAAATAAACACTGTGGCAAAGGGAAAAAATACTTCAGAAAAGCAGCAGTCACCAAGTTTTGCTTTAAAGTCGATTGAAAAGAATACATTTCATAAGGAGACCTTTTGCTTGAGAGCACATATTTTATTGAGTGATCAAATATGTGCTGTGTCCTGTTGAAGGTGACAAAACCTTCAACTCTACACTATAAATTTTTTAAACTTTATTCAGGTTTCACAAAGGACTTAGAGGTGTTTTTGTCTCATTTACGCATTCACACAATGCACTCATGCTACAGCAGTTTGATTAAATGGTCAGTCTATATAGAACTTTAATTTCCACACTCATATCCCAGTGGGCACTCTGAATGGCAATGTGGGGTTCAGCGTCCCGCCCTAGGACACTTTGACACATCACAGGGCTAGAGATCAACCCGCGACTCCAGCCGCTGTGCCACAGCTGCCTGCATGACATAATCACAATCAAACAAAAAACGTAATCATATCATGTATGTGCCCCGTGGACACAGATGAGAGTAGAATTAGAGCAGAATTATCCAGCTTCCTCACGTTTATTCCTGCTCAGCTTCACATCATGCTGCATGTGCTACTGCTCAGATGTGCCAATGTAAAGCTGCAGCACTGATCTCACAAGGGGGCACGACCTGCAAAAAGAGTATTCCTGTGATATTTTTAAATCACAGACATTTGATTAAAACCTCAATAAACTGTGGTCACCTTTAGAAAAGGGCATAATACGTCTCCTTTAACGCATACAGACTGAAGCACACCATGTCTGCTTTCATTTAATTTTAGTACTCCCTTGAAAAAGAGATTTGTGATCTCAATGGGACCTTCCTGGTTAAACAATGGCTAAATAAAAAGAAAATTAAAATGAAAATTTCTCATGAAAAGCCTGAACTGAAACGTAATCTAAACTGTATTGATATGAGAGGACCAGATATCTACTCCTAAGGAATTAGTCCATGCAAATTCTGCCGAACATTTTGAACACAAGGTCTAGTGCTTAAATTTGATGGTGTCTGGAAATACTTGGAGTCACTTGCACTAAAATACCTGGAAATTACAAGAGCAAAAGCTTCATTAGCATTTCTGCATGTAATTACCTCAACAGGGGAATTAATAACCCAGATTTCAGCCACACCCAACCCAGGCATGCTGCCTTGGCGTGCACCCTACTGGCAGATAAGCAACACATCCGCTTCCCTGCCCTGAAAGTTGCATATTTATATTTACATTTGTAAACAACTGCTGGAAAAAGGGGGCGGTTTTGTACTGTAGTGGGTAGAGTTTCTAGTTCAGCGTTCCAATGAAAGAGTGTGTAGGAAAAGCTTCACATTGGCACAGTCTGGCAGCGGTGCCGATTTACAGCAAGTTCTGGTGTGCCAATCCTAATTCACACAGCAGCACACCACGGGGGTCTGAAGACTTCTCTGCTTGGATCCAATTAATTTCACCTCCACATGCCACACATTTCAACATGCTAGAAGCGTAAGGAGAGGAGGTGGAGGTTTCAAGGGTGCGCAGTGAGGCAAGTGGGAATAACAAAGAAAGAGGAAGTGGTAAAGATGGGCCAAGGTTGGGGAATCTTAGAATTCCTCGTATCTTGCACGAGTTTCTGCACAGGGAGAAGAAAATGCAATTACACGTGCCCTCTCAGCCTTTTCAGGCAAGTATGGTGTGTAAAAGTGAGTGGGTAAGGGGGGGTTGTGCCCTGTGGCGATCAGCACTGCCATTCTCTATGCTAATAGATGCCTGTTCTGCATTCTAACAGGCATTTGGTGGCACAGCTCTGAGTGTGGAGCAGCGGAGGGTGAGCGCAGAGCGGGTCTGTGGGGGAGGAGGAGGAATCTGTCGCCTCGTGTCTCCGGAGATAGTAGAAATAATGAAAACCTCTCTGCTGGGACTTCAAAGCAAACGGCTGGTCATTTCCTGTGGTGATGGCTGATATGAGCCCGCATGTTCAGGCAACAAGCACGCACACACTTAGTCACACTTTCCTGCCAGTAAGACCTCAGCCAATGAACACCGCTTCCTTTGATGGTACAGTGTTGCCAAGAAGGAGGAGGAACAAGTGATGAATAAATCTGAAAAGCTTTTGTGTGGTCCCGGCAGAATCATCAAGTTCTCCAGCCACAGCCACAGGGTCAACACTTATGCAATATGGGTGTAATGTCAGGGGGGTAAAAAAAAAAAAAAAGCTGATATTAAGCATTTTACACTCATACTTGTTTCCAGTTCCAATCTGACAACATGTGACACTGTAAAGGACAAACTGTTGCCGCAGGGGATTCAGACAAATAAATAGTTTGTTATTCTACGTGTCAAGCAATTTATATTTTCTTGACAAAGACATTTGAAAGCACAGGTATACTTAATTACATTTCATTTATGAGTTCAAGTTCCAGAAATCTTGGGAAAGTAGGGCTAGCTATGCCCTCAAGCGTTAGTGAAACCCTTCTGATTTATGGCGCTCTAAGAAAATGAGCTGTATTCTTCCCAAGTGTCTGTGCTTGTTTTCAAATTTGAGTGGCCATGTGACTTATCTATAGTGGTGTTATGATGAAGCATAAACTTAGACTTTACCAGAGGCTCAAAACAACAAGGAAATCATATGTTGAAGTATTCCTATGTACAAAAGACTCAGTTTTCAGGATGATGAGAATGCTTTAATTAAAAGTTTTTTGTTTGTTTATTTTTTCTAACATCAATTCTGTAAGACAATATAGAGGGCCCAATTTCCTAGTATGGTCATATTTTTGCAGTATGTATTCACAAGAGTGGATCTACTAGTACTACTACAAAGCATTTCGCTCTTATTTCCAAGACGTCTCCACAGAAATCTTTGTGGTGATGAGGGCAAGTTAGGCAACCATGGCTCAGTGGATTCAGTTTGTTTTTCTGGGCCAGGAGTGGACCGAATTTGGGTGTCAATTTCACCCCCCAACTCTTACCAGATTTCTGTTTTCTCAACAAAGCCAGCTATGCTCGTAGAGTTGCAGAACTAAACCACATAACTAAAGCTGAATGTCTCCACTGTAATGTTCGAAGCATCTAAAACCCTATTCAGGTGGCATTAGGTGTACATGGAAAGAAAGGAATTATTATCCGGGCCATGTCTGTAAAGACCACAGCAACTTCATTTTGATCTGACCACAGATCAGATCAAAATGAATATTTAAAGAACTTGTAAGAAGCACAAAAATTGTGTCACCTTTAGATAAGTGCCTGTTAACAGCAGAATTCAATCAGAATTTAATTAGTATCATTAACTGGTCATCCGTTTCATATTTAAATATATATATATATATATATATATATATATATATATATATATATATATATATATATATATATATATATA
>JAOWBL010000021.1:3015332-3027430 GCA_028564865.1 Zenarchopterus dispar | reverse complement strand
ATATATATATATATATATATATATATATATATATATATATATATATATATATACACACATATATATATATATATACATATATAGATATATATGTGTGTGTGTGTGTGTGTGTATGTATATGTATGTGTATAAATGGAACGGATGACCAGTTAAGGATTCAAATTAAATTCTGATTGAATTCTGCTGTTCATAGGCACTTATCTAAAGGTGACACAAATTTTGTGCTTCTTACAAGTTCTTTAAATATTCATTTTGATCTGATCACAGATCAGATCAAAATGAAGTTGCTGTAGTCTTTACAGACATGGCCCAGATAATATATATATATATATATATATATATATATATATATATATAAATATAAATACATAGATATATAGATATATAGAGAGAGAGATAAGAGAGAGAGAGAAAGAGAGAGAGAGAGAGAGAGAGAGAGAGAGAGAGAGAGAGAGATGTAAAATGGGTTACTCCTTCAACTTCTGGTAGTTTTACTACAATTACTCATCCTTTGCAATGGCCATATACATCAGACATACTGAGGTATAAATATTCTCCGCCACCGCTCCACGTAAAGCTAATCCTGTAAGATGGGGCTTACGTCTAACCAGCAAGTGATATGCAAAACTGTCTGTAGTGGCAGCATACATGCATGTGCAATTTAGTGCCACTACTGCAGGTATAAGGATAATGCTTTACCACCTCACACCAGCAAGAGGAAGAAAGAACACACAAAGAACTAATTCACCTTGCATCTCACATAAAAAAGCCATCTATTTCACTGATTATCACTCTGAGAGAGCATTGATTGTTGACAACTGTGGAGTCAAAGTAGTTTGGCAACAGCATCATTTGCTTTTCAAGTTTCATCTGACTCAGAGAACATTTTTCAATCTTCCTACATCTACAGATCTTAACACAGGTGTATAAATTAAAGTATTTACACAGATGGTGAGTGGATGAGACACAGCAAAATTCATAATGTTACAAGTAGCAGGAAGTGAGCATTGTATATGCTGAGCAGAGATGTAATTTTTGCTAATAGGGTTTGATGTGCTCTCCTCTTTAAATTTTCTGAGTTCAATACCGACACCCTGTTGGGAAGGATTTGTAGTGTTGGGGTCATTTGTAGGGAAATTCAAAAACATTACGTTGATAATTGGGAGATGCGTTTAAAATGTGTCTGATCGGCAACAGGAGTTGTACTTGTTCATGGGTCTTAAGCTCTGCCCATCGGCAATCCTCCAGGAAACCGACAAATCAAGAAACACTTGAGGCAATCTGCTCGTTTTCATGAAGAGTCTTTCATTGGGACTTTTGGTCTTTTTCCAGTCTGAAAGAATTTCAGGGTTTTCGACTTTTGCTGGGTGCAAAGTTCCTATATAGGTACCACAGATTCTGAAAATGAGGATAATATTGCCCCTTTGAGATATACACACAGACACTTTGTATAAACGCAAAATGCAGAAAACAAGGCATGCGTGAAAAGATTAGGTAGCTCAAATGAGGCAAAGTGTTGCAAAACACAGATGGAGATGTGTGCGTTGCTCATCTTGCGTCAATATAGACCTACATGTAGAAGCATGCACAAACAACACAGCCTGACTGGTCCTGCGTTTGAAGGGAAGAGGGCTGCTGTGTCTGCATGCTACGCAAACACAAACAAGCCATGATTTCTTGCTTTTTGCTTTTCTTATTGCATCATCTTGTTCCATTACAGAAAGCAAGCAACCCTGCAGGTCCTTTGATTATGCGTGTTGCATGCGAGTATCCATGGGATGCTGGTAAAAATAACCAAGAAGAAAGAATTGTGCGACTGAGTTGAAAAACAGACACATCTGGTTCCATTCAAAGTGCCTGGAATTCTTCTCCTGCTTGGTTCACATTGCTTCCTGAGCCCCCCATACTGGCTGCGCAGGACAACAGATAAACTATGCCACTCAACACAATGCCTCGCCTATTCAACATGCAACCAGAGAGGTGTACTCTGACAGGAGACAGAGGTGAAACTGAGTTTACTCAACTGCTCTCAGATTTGATGAGCCTTGAACAGGAAGCTCAGAGAGGCTAGGTGTGCTAATTTATGTCTTATAACCTGTTGCACACCTCTCCTACAGTATGCCAAGCAGGAGCGGGTCCTAAGGGAAGGGAATGTTTGAAGTTTTGCTAGTCAGAACACCTTCTTAATATATCCTTAATCCTCCCACTGACTCAGACGGGGAAAACCCCACTGGAGGAGAACCCACTCTGTAGAAAACCAGAGAGAAATACAAGGTCATGCAACTAAGAACCTTGAAAAACCTCGGGGCATAAAGTGATTTAAGATGTACCGCTCCGAAAGGAGACTGAAAACACATGAAGGACGATACATTTTTCCCCAACTAAAATAAACCATGTTTATAGTTGTTTTGTTGAGAGAGCCCAAAATAGGAGAATAAGAATTTTGATTTCAAAATGAAGCATCCATACACCTTGGGATCAGCTTGTTTGCACACCAATCCAATTATAATTCTTGAATGTCAGCCACCCTTTACGTTTCAGAACGCACGCGTTCCAATTCCCCCTCTCTATTCTCTTATCTCCCGTGTTTGACAGAGTGATATCCTCAGCCAAAATCACCCTGTCGACTACGGTTCCCCAGGAGATGGAGTGCCAGCGATGTGGACGATTCAATCAAAGAGAGAGTGAACACCAGATCACAGACAATACGCCGCGGCACCATTACCCCCAGTCCTCGGTTACTGCTACCGACGCTTAGCTCAGGCCCCAACCTAATGGGCCATAATATCATTTTACGCCATGTTCCAGCTCTTTATGCTAGCTCTAAACATAACTCTGTCGCCAATGCACAATAAAAACAGATATATTTCTTTATTACTCCTCACAAAAGCACATCACCAGATCTGAGCACCCCTGCAAACGAAACTAATATCTACAGGAACCTGCTCTTTTCCTTGGCTCATTTGGAGCAGACGCACTCTTGTTATTACACTGAGCTGCACTCTGCTGGCCTCGTACTCCCAATGCCATTCACTCAGAAAGTAATGGATGTTTTATTATAATAAAATGAATACAATATCTTCACCATAAATAGCCTACTTAAAAAGCCATTCCCTCTGCCTTGCAATATGTCTGAATGTCCATCATGCCTAAGGCAATGAGGTGGCACATGTTTAATTCAGAGTCACAGCAATGTGTGCTGTGTGTCACCGTATGGGTGAAAACAGTAACTAATCTAACCTCCGTTGCTCTTATACTTGGCTAATAATCACCTTTCCACGCCTTCTCACAGGAGGTCATGCAGGTCTCCAGTACACCCATTACAGAAGTTGATGGCAAGAAAAGGAAACATCACCTGGGTTCTCCGGTTTTGTGCCCATTCACTTCCTTCATCTAACAGGGTAAATGCTGCGCTTGTAAATCTTGTGCCAGATACACAGAATTTTGCCTTCACTGAGGGCAAGTTATTATCTGCAACTATGAATCATTCCTACACAGGGTATGTGGTGGCATTGTCCTCTAGCCCATATATCATCGGTTCTGACCGACCCATTTACACTACGAGCATCTGACAAGGGATGAGCGAACACTTGAGTATGAATGCCTGTGTGGAAAAAAATGGAAGCAGGAGGGGAGTTGGGGAATCCAATCTCTCACACAGAGGAGCAGAGACAAGCGGGAAAATACGCTCCAAGCCCAGAATAACCCCGACGGTATCTATGAGTGAAATGACAGGATTACAGGCGTATTAGAAAACCTGCTGAGATGGTTGATAATGCTGTTTATGGCTGGGCGTCACACTGCTCAGGGGGGAAAAACTCAAACTGTTTCACTAATGAAAATATGGACAAGCCCCTCTCTTAGTCACTGAACAGAAAATTCAAGGACCGGGGTCTCCCTCTTCATTTACAGAAGTGTTTTGATATCGCTCACTTGACAGATATTAGCACAAATATTAAAAGATTTACGTCTTTGCGACTGCCGAGTCTGAACCTCCAAAAAAATGGCAACAGTAAACATAAGCCCCACTATCCTGGTTGAGAATGAGATTATTGTTGTGTCAACAACCCCCATAGATAATAGTAATTACTGCCCTAGCTGGAGCGCCATCAGACTGAGGCAACTTCGCTAGCTGACAGCTTGGTCCTAATTACCGAGAACCACCAATTATGGGCTCCATTTCATTATTTATATTGCACAGTACACCCAAATAAAAGAGACTTCAGTGACTCTGAGCACTCACATCCCTGGCAGCTGCAGAGAAACATCCAGAGATCTGCTGAATCATTCCCTCGTAACATTTTCCCCCCAATCCTAATGGTAAAGTTGTCGGCAGGCAAACAGCACTATTCAGAAAACTGAGTATAACAGGGAAAATGAAGCCAACAGGGGGCTGCCTTTACTTCCTTTTTGTCAGTCACAGGAAGTAATTTAGCTGCAAAGGAAGTACACTATCTCTTCTTTTCCCTTCACTTGCTCTGGCTCATTTATCTGCCAACATGGGCTGGAAGATCAATTCAGCCCTGGAGCTTTTTAACTATTAAAACAGTTTGCAAGTTGTATCTACATTCATATTTCATTCATTCCACCGCGAGATCTGTTCAGGAATAATCGACTCATCCGACGCCGTGTAAAAGATGTCTAAAAATAATTAAATAAATCAACAAATAAACAGAAAATTCTTTATCTGGTGAGCATATTCAACCACCCGTACCATCCACACTGATTTTCACAGATGTTCCCCATCACCCTCTCCTGCCAAGCGTCCAGTGATGGCTGAGAGGAGGGGAGTGTGGGGCTCAGTACGGGGGTGTGAAATTCTGCTATTCCTGCTCCAATGATTTCTGCAGAAACTTGGCAGATTATTGTGGAGATTTGTATGTCTGTGGATTTGACATGAAACTGTTCGAGAGGCTCTTCTGGAATCTGTCTCTCAACGTGAGCCTGGCTGCTCAACTTCTGTTGCCATACATCCTGAGGGCCACAGTTCTCAGAGGTGCAGACAGGCTAAGGAACTCACCAGATGACATAACTTTTACAGTCAGATAAAAGATAACCACTATAAAAAATATCCCGCTTCACAAAAGGCATACTTGAGTACAAGTCAACGGTGCGCAAAATAGGAAATCAAAACTAAAAGCATCTCTGTCATCTCGACAGGCTTTTGAAAAGGCAAACCTTATGAAAACCATTCTCAAAACATTATTGACTGCAAACATAGTTAAATTAAGGTCAAACAGAAACTCCCACTCTGTGAGCTGTAAAGCATGCAAAGCTATCATGTGCCAAAAAAGAAAGAAAATCTCAAAAACCGGCAAAAGCATGTACAAAAGGAATTTGAGACAGAGATCCAAGGCGCTTAACATTTAGATGACAGCTGCACAGGGCAGGCCTTGTTTACAGGGCCTGGAGTGGAGCAGTATATGTGGCCCGGAGGCCGGATCTGTTCCAACTGTGCCCTGGCAAGAAAACGCTCAGCCCAGTCAGCCTCAACAGCTTGGATATTTGCAGGGGGGCGATGGAAAACTGGAAGGCTGTAGTACCGCGTTGAAGATGGGGGGTGAGCTTCCAGGAGGAGAACCAAGGTGATGAGTCAGGAACAAGGTGGTTTATATTATTTTAGTACCGCAAGGACATGACATTTGCAGAGTCTGATGAGCAAGGCTAAACCTAGGCGAGTGATGAGGGTCCCGTGACTGTGATGGCCACAGGCAATTAAGTTTGCTCTATACAGTAGCAGGTGTGTAGGGATGGAGAGGTGCCATGGAGGCATCTCAACATACCATCCATCCATGCTAAAACTGCCAGACAATGAAATGTTTTTAAGCATAGTTGAATTATACACTCATCACTGGAGAAGAAACTACAGGCCTCAACGTGGCTCATGAGAGGAAATAGAAACAGCAGAACTTTAAGTTTTTTTTGGGTTTTTTTTGGCTTTTCCATTTTTACACCATCATCTCAGAAATGAAAGTGGAAATTTCTGAGTTTCAGCTGATCATGAGCATTAAAGTTTGAATTATCTCTTTGACTTACCATGACAAATTAATTATCCACCCTCATTTCTGGGAATTAATAGTTAAATTCTGAGTAATTTTGACTATCATAAAGGACTTTTGAAGTTGGACAGCTTTCTCCACACTTAAATAACCTGAACCAACTTCAAAAAAGGGCCGCAGTGTAGGTAGCTCCATTAGGAATGCAAACACTGGAACCTCCCCACTCCCACCCCCACCATACAAAAGAGCTTGGTCTTTGAAATACTATGTCTCACAGGGTATTAGCAGTGAGTAAATAGACTTGTTATTGCTATTCACCTCAAATAGTACACTCGAAATGATAAACTGAAGGAATATTTCACATTAGAGTGAGTGCAGCACTAGTTTGCTGCAATGACTAATATTCAAAGTATCTGAAAGTAAAAAAAAAAAAAAAATCATTTAATAAAAGTCAGCGTTGCACAAGAAAAAAAGGCAACCCAAACCCCCATTGTTCTCCTAATAAGGAGAAAAAAAATAAGAAAGAGAAAAGATTTATTTGTTTATGCAACCTAATTCAGTCATCCCCATGTACCCCTTTGCTCTGGGGTTGTGCCAAGGCAAAGCCTCATGGGCAACATGACTGACACTTCCTAATCCTCATGGACACCAAACACCATGCTATTACCATGACATTTACACCCTCTTCTGGGATGCGAGATGATGTGTGCAAACAACAAAGGAATAAACAGTGAAAACTCCAAAGATAAGAAGTGTGAATCTTTAATGGCCTGTATTTTGGGGCACACGTGTAGCTTAAGTATGTTCTGGCAACGCTGAAGAAACAGAACTTGGGCGGGGAGATGCATGTGCTCAGCCACCTGGGGTAGCCTACATTTCAAATGAGCCATATTTTGTTTATCTTTAGCACCAGAGGGCCGGCTGGCGGGCATGTAGTACCGCAGGAAATTTAATGGAAAGTGGAGCACAAGAGTTATGACCTAAGCTAACAGTTGATTATGGAGAAGATGAGCGGGAAAAGGGAATGTCTGTCAGGTTAAGCACTCCAAAGATGAGCAAGTTAACGTCTTCAGAAACCAGCAAGTCCTGAGGCTTTGTGGCAGGTCTGGGATTTAAAATACACCATGGAGGCTGTTTATAAGGAACTGGTAAACTCCAACATATCAGGTGCAGGTACATGTAAAATTGTATCACCTTCCTTCATTTCCCTGACAAAATGATTAATGCCAGCTGCAGTTTTTCTCCTTTTCAATTAAACGTGTACAAAAGAAGCCTTAATAATCCCTTACATAAAATCTTTACAGCAGCAGCTAATTACTGGGGATATTCCTTTAATGAACGAAAGATGTTTTAATCACTTGCACCTTCTTGGAAACGAGCAGAGAAACATTATAGCACACAAATAAAGCTTTGATCGAAAATAACTTAGCTCGACTCACAGGCCAAGACTTGACTTATAATTGGGCTATTGTTTGCTGAGAAACACAGAGTGCTGACCATTTAAGCAGCCAACAATGTTTCACTTCTACAAGTACAGTAATAGCAAAAAGAAGCGTTTGGTTTTTTTTTTGGTGTGCTGTGGCTCCGTGGGGTTGGGCATTGCCTATGACTCTCTCAGGTGAGATGGGCAACTATCTGCTGGGTGGCAGAGCTCCTCCCCCATTGACTTCTGTCTACACAGTCCATTTCCCTAGAGCCACCACACTGCCTCTGCAGTTGTACACACAGCTAAACAATGGGAGTCAGGGCTGCATTAAAGAGCAGAGCCTCAACTAATTAGAGGCACATATGGACTATTTCCTACAACCCTACCTGTTAACTCAATCCAGTTTGGTACAGCTTGACCAGACCAAAGCCTGCTGAGTCCATGATTTAAAAAAAAAAAAAAAAAAAAAAAAAAACAAAAGAAGGGGACCATAGCAAGAGCTGAAATCCAATATCAATCTGTGGCAAGGCGAAGACAAAAAAATCTGAGGCAGCGAAAGCCAAGGAAAGAGGAACATTCTGGAACGAAGTGTGGGAATGAATTAACTACGAAAGTTGAGACAAACAGAAACTGAGAAAGATTAGGAAAATATCTGGAAGGACATTGCACAGTATGATGGGTTACACGATTTCAGAAAAAGACACAACCTGAAGAGTACAAGAACAGAGAAAATTGGACAAAAGTATCGGCAGGATGAGTGGAAAATAAAATGACCTTGGGTGCTACTCACTAGGGAGAGGCTGACAGGGATGCAGGGAGTGTGTTGCCTGTTGGAGTGGAACGGAGTAGGGTGCAGCGGCGGCTGCACAGTCGGCGCTCGCTGGACACTTCAATCACAGGCAGCCGAAGCCCCGGGCAAACTTGGCCAATTAGCCGCACGCTGCCGCTGACCCCCAGCTTCATTAAGGGCCTGGGCTCTGGAGAAAGGGAGAGAAAGGAGAGTGTTAGGGGTGAGACAGAGTAAACCGTGAGCATTGGCCAGGATTAAGAAGACCAACCCACACTTTTTGTAGCGACACACTTGCTAGAGGTGGCGCTCAAGGTTATAAATAAACACAAACACCTGTGAGAACAACCTGCACAACACATGTACACACCATTCACATAACACTCCCACATCCCTGTGGGTTTCCACCTGCAGCAAACAGTGGTGGCTGTAGGGGTCAAAGCCTCCGAGGCCAGAGGGCGATGCTCCTCCTTCTCCCCAAACATGGCTGCAATGACAGCAACAGGTGTGGTGGCCAGCAGACATGCAATTACTGGGCTGAGAGTCTGCTCTTCATGACAGAGACAGCACCAGATCAGAAGAAAGATTGGAGCCAGAGGAGAGAAGATGAACGGGGGGGCTTTAGGGGGGTTCAGGAGGGGGAAGATGGTACTGAAAGTCTCTGAAGAAAAGAAAGGGGACAAAGAGGCAGGCGGATTTCCAGTCGTCCTATTTTCATCAGTAATTCCTCACTGACAGAGCGAGAAAAATGCAGATCAAAAGCCAGCAACACACCTGTTGTTCTGCAGTAGAAACACAAATTCACAAGTGGTGGCAGTCTGAAGAGAGCTTACATACATGTGGGCACAATACCGAGACGAAGACGAAACATCCCATTTCATTTCAGGTTGGGCGGGGCTGTGTGATGTGCTTTGGGACAGGCTGCGCTCAATGAGCCCTGACAGCAACACAGTTTGGTATACGTGTGTGTTTGTCTCCATTATAAGAGTGTACATCCACATGGGACATCTGCTTGCATCAGCTTTGCCATGTAAACCTCAGCCGTGCTCCAGAGTGGGGGGTGGCAGCTTCATACATGCACTCCCCTCATCTCCCCTGCTCTCCGATTACGTGCTTCGGCCAGGCTAAAGTAATGTTTGTGAGGTCTGCTGCCAGTGTTCCAATAACTACTGTCAAAAAGCTTGTATGCTTGGGCGGAGATGAGACACTGGTCCTTTATTTAAAACGAGCCAAGGATAAAAGATCAATGGCCCAATTCAAGCTATGAATTGGAGGGAAAAGTTCACAAACATGCTAGAAGATTATGAGAGGGAGATGTACGAGTGGATGCGGAGGGGTTGCAGAGAGCAAAGCGGCATCTAGCTCATCTGGATGCTAGTGGCTTATTGATCGGTGGAGACACACAGCTCCAAGCCATTCATCACAGGCCACTCTGAGGTCCTTAGATAACTCCTGTGATAGTGCCCTGCTGCTGAGCTGCTGCAACTGGCCACATCCATTATCCTACAAAGTAAGCCCGCAAGCCTGGGAACAAGCATGGAAAGGGCCGTGGGTGATTTGGTAGAAGGAGTGCTAGGATGGAAATGGAAAAGAAACCTGTGGTTAAGAGCCCGTAGCTGAGGCTTGCCTGCACAAAGCCAGGAGCTGGTGCAAAAGAACTGGGGTTTTATGAAAAAAATGGTGCTCTGACAGCTACAAAAGAGATGAGAAACTGTCTGTTTGCACCAGCAGGAAGGGAAAAAAATGTGATGGCACTATTGTTTCCATTTCTTGGCCAAACAGTATTAGCAAAGCTGTTTTACAGCAGATAGCACACAAACCATCCAAGCGACAGGCAGCTCTGAAAACTGCTGAGTGGCTCTGCAAGTACGAGGGTGTATGTGTGTGTAAAGAGAATTCCCCGACTGGGCAGGTGGAGTTTAGCCATAATGAGCCATGTAGGGAGAGAAAATGGAGGGCAAAAAAAGAGAAAGAAAATGAAAAAGAAAGAAGGGAGGAGGGCAGAAAGACACACAGAGAGAGTGATGGCGACGGGCTCAGAGCCAGAGACAAGGCCCCAAAAGAGCAATTATTGAAGCTCTAGAGAAGGTGTGGGCCTAGCCCCCAGGCATAGTTTCAAACAGCACAGAGCCCTGGCAGACATGTACTCACAAGGACACCCAAGCACACACACAAAAACAGCCTTATAAGAAAAACGTCTGACGAAAAAAGACAGACACTGGCAAAACAGGAGATGAGTGAGAGCCAAAATGGGATGAAGGCAAGCACGAGGTGGGAGTATTTTTAAACTGAGCTCAATCCAGTTCACAACATCAGCACCCTAGATTCCCCTCGGCATTTTTACTGCAACATTCTGTTCTGGTCGCAACATGTTCCCTAACAGCACACTCTGAAACAAAAGCTCCAACTCCAAGGCGGTGGTCAGGCTGCGCAAAACTTTCAAGACCACTGTTCTCCATGTGGTGAGTGCTAAACAATGCTGAACAGTCTGGACAGCCTCACGCCACGGTCCCTGACACAAATACAAGACTGAAACTTTTTTTTTGGCCTCCTCTACAAACACCTCTTATATCCTATCATCACCTCCACGTCTTGGAGGAGAAGAACGAGCTGAGAGGAAGAAACATTAACGATGGGAGAAAAAGAAAGAGGATGTGCAAACAGATACGGGGGAGGGGAAATTAAATTAAGAGAAAAGTTCTTGCGCACCGGTATGCACCATTGATTTCCTATTCTCTTGGAAACATTTAATGAGCTTAAATAGGAGCCTCGTTTGACACTGCCAGAGTGACTCGAAGAAGGCTCCCAGTGAGAGGAAATCGTTCAGAGGCTGTGACGGCTACCGGAGGGTGGGTAGCGGTACAGAGACAAGATGCAGGAGGGGAGTGGATGTTTTTAAGCCAAAAAAGGAGACATGAGGAAGACAGATGTTGGATTATGCTTGGGAAATGGTCCATGGCTAGCTTTGCTTGCTTAGTCCTGAATGAGGAGGGAAAGATGAGGGATGAAAGAGATTAAAGAGAGAGAGGCAGATGTTGGAAGAGACTTAAGATTTTCAAAATTCAAATAAGCTGCCTAGTTATGTATATGTGTCTGAACAACAGATGCTCGTTATAACCCAACAATGTCCATAATGATTGACAGTTACCGCTCCGCTGAGGTGATCCACCTCATTACTTCTTAGATGATCTACTTACAGGACACTCATAAGGTGCATCTGCCTGGCAGCCATGTTGTTTTTCTTTATTTGGGGGTGGGAGGGGTAATAGAAGTAGGTTATACCCTTTCCTGCTCCCTTTTCTTTCTCTATTGGCAGGAGAATTATCGTCACTTCCGAGAGCAAAGTCCACAAGCGCTTCACTGCTCTCTGCTGCTGATGAGGGCCCCACTGGGAACCATCAGTAGCCGCTTTATGAAGCTGTCTGGCAGAGTGAATGCACTCGGCGTCCCACCACCTTTTGCAGGCAATCACGGTAATAAGAGTGGAGTCAGGCATGGCTGTACACTGGCACCACAGAGGGTTGAGGGCTTCCATCACAGACTGCTGTTTCCTAAGTGTGTTTAACAATTTCCTCAATTCAAACTAAAACTAAGACCGCAGCTTAACTCCAGAGATGTACTCGTAATGTACTAGATAATGTACTGCACATTTAGGACACACATTACTGAACAGCTAGGGTTGACACTGACACAAGAAGACTTATGTCTGATGCGTTTTATTTGATCAGTGACAGAATTTAGCCTGATGTATTTTGTGTTTCAGTGTGGTGCCAGATAAGAAATCTGAAAAAGGATCATTTCAAGACATGGGGTTTGTATCCACAAATAGAACATTCCTGAAGAAACTTTGAAGAGATGCCAAGGCTACTGCCTATTCATGCAGCAA
>JAOWBL010000021.1:2982064-3011075 GCA_028564865.1 Zenarchopterus dispar | reverse complement strand
TACTTGCAGCATTCATTTTATTTTACCTCAATGACAACTCTGAAGGTGTTGAATTGTTTTGGCACTACACATATAAAGCTTAACATTTATTTCTAATATGATTGATTCTCAGCTCAGACAACGGCTGGCCACTATCACTTCCTCATCAGTAAACATTGAGTATCTTTCAACCCCCTAAAATCACTTGTCATGAAAAGAGGTGTCAAGAGGTGGTTGATAAATACGTTTTTGCACTTCATGTCGGTGGTATTCTGACGAAAATATGACAGACAGTTTGTTAATACCTCAATAAATTGTGTCAGCTTGTGAAGAAAAGAAAGGGGAACAATGTCTTCCTTAATGTGTTTATCCATTATTGGATGGAGTTGCACAATACTGGACAACTAACTTTAGTATGTACAAACAAATGTACTCCTATCCCTGTGGGCTTTGGAACAATAAAATGATGTGCGTGTCCCTGTGGTCATTTGTGACATGCTGGCAGTGGGCAGACACAGATAAGGCTTTGGATCGGTGGAGGCTGACACGCTGTGATTATCTCCAGCTGCTGAAATTGACCATCCATCAGTCCAGACGACCGAGAGGACAGGGGCAGGCCGACTCAATTGTTGTCCAAGACATGACTTTTGTGATTTTCTGACCTCGGAATAAATGAGAGAAAAGAAAAACATGTGTCAAGTGTTTGAAATGTGTTGTCGCTCTTGCACTTTTGTTCAGTGTAATTTAGATTCACAAACTGCATTGTGTCAAAAAGTCAGAGGTACGATCTGACAGTACATATGTTCTCACACCTAGTCTTCACGGATAATCTGAAACTACCACCTGACTGTCATGGGCTCCCTCTCAAGTCCTAGTATGCCTTCCTGGCTCTCTTCACCTTCCTCCCTTCACTTCATGCATCATCTTCTGGACCTGAAACCAAGTCACCAGATCTGAGTGAGCCATAGGAGAGAAGGGAGGATGGCCAGAATGAGGGAAGACAGAGAAAGGCTGAGGATGTCAATAAACACATTCTTTCTGCCGACTGCCATCTGGAAGTGGAAAGGTAGATAAACAATAACGTGAGCCGAATCCCATCTCCTTCCCAAAGCCTCTGCAGACACACACTCACCACAATGCATGAGCGCCGTTGCCACCGATTCCGCGCCACGTGCCAAGCATTGTCAGGGATTGGGTCTTATCAATCGTTGGCCAGATACTGAGCAGAAGCGTGAGGCAAACAAAAGGGAAGGGGAGAGAACAAAAATGGAGGAGAGTTGCAAGCAACAATGAGAAACACAAATGAGAAAATGGCTGGGAGCCACACGTCCATACAGCCTGGACCGGGTCCATTTAATCTGGTCAAGTCTGTGCCAAAAAATCAAAGCATTCTCCCCCAGAGACCTGAGTCAAGACAGCCAATCCCACCTAAAAAGGAAGTTGCTACGGAACTGAACAAGACAATATGGAGTTACACAGCATTGTGCAGGAGTGCGTAATATTACAGCTGGATGGCTCTGCTTCATCTTAAGTCCATTTGGACTCACTCAAATTGTAAGAGGAGCTGGAGGCCAACTTTAGCCATGCTCCCCCTTCTTTTGAATACCTCTCCATATATTCTGGCATGCAACATATTACAGAAGTATTGGAACTCTTTATTGTAGCCTTTGGGGTTTTTTACTCTTCATAGAAAGTTAGATAGCAATATAAGTACAATACTAAAGCACAAAAGTTCAATATTTATCAGGAGCAAAACCTGAAAGAGCATCTAAAGAAAATGCTCCCAGCAAGTACTGCACCTCCTGGGACCACCTTGTCTTGAAAATGAGCTCAGCCAGACCTGAGTAAGATTAGAGTGACAGTCCAAAACCACAGAGGGGATGACACAAATGGACATGGACAAAATGAAGAGACTTTGACAGCTATCCCTCGGGCAGCAGCACGAGGAACTGCACCTGTGTGCGCTCGGCTCTGCTCAGTTTGGTTTCCATCTCTTCAGGCTCGTCGTCCCCTCAAACACACACATGCAACTGTTTCTTCAGCTCTGCTGGCACCGTCAGAACAAAGAGAGAGAGGTATCAGGTGGCTGGAGCAGCTAGATGGAAACAGTAGACCTGGGAGGGGGGGCTGACAAATGAGTCCCGTCAGGTACCATTCACACATGTGAAGAGATGGAAGGGTTAGAGGGAGGGGATAGGTTGAGGGGAGGGGAGGGTGTGTGTCGGCTCACGTCAGTTCATCAGCAAAAATCCCCTGGCCTGATTAGAAAACACTACATTCAGAGGGAGGGACAGATGAGTGGATCCGTTTGCTCCAGAGGGCCGCTTACTGATCCTGACTGAGAAAACAATAAAACACAGCTTCTGTGTCTCTGGCTGGAATTCGCATTACAGCGGCTCTGAACAAAAAAAAAAAAAAGGACGAACCCTAGAAGAGGTCAAAACCCAAGGTAATTAGATCAGATCGAATGATATTAAATGACAAAAATAAAAAGACTGACTAGCTGGAGTACAAATAAAAGGTGAGGAGAGGAAGTGAAAAATAAGGGAAGACGGCTGATGGAGAGCCAAATTCCTGCACGGCACAGGATGAACTGCACCTCAGCTTGCCCGTGCATGCAAAGAAGACAAGAACTTCTTCCCACAGCTTGAGAAAATAAAAAGTAGCACAATGAAATTAAACTGATTTTACCAAATGAACAAACAATCCCTCAGCTGCATTCAGACTTTGATAAATGCCCACTTTCTCAGCCGTTATTAAACACCAGTGAGACTGGTGGATTCTTCTGCCAGCTATAACTAATTAAAGCCAAGCAGATGTGTCTGGACAATGGTGCGCCACACATTCGCAGTGTTACACACACACACACATGTATGCCAGCATACACACGAACACCCCCCCTAAATGGGCTGTTAACCACGTCCACAGAGTAATCAGAGCTAACTGATGAGCCATCGCCCGGCTAGCTCGATCAGGTGATTATAAATCAACATTTCAGCTTCAGCTTCTAATAATGGCACGTCTGACCCGAGAAACTTTTTGTGAGCCTATGGCAACGGAAAGACGCCTTTCCCCAGGTGCCTTATTATCCCCTGAAAAACCAGCCAATGTGTTTTTTTTTCCTGTATTCCCTACCTTCTCTGGTACAGGTGATGATGAAAGTTAGAGCAAACTGCGACCAATTAATCTTTCTATGTGCACGTGTTCCAGCTTTTGTTAGGTCTGCATCACGAGCAGTATGAAGCTGCAGCTGTACAGAGGCCTGCTAATGCTTCCACCCTCTTCTCCATCCTTACATTTCATTCTCATACTCTGAGAAAACAGCTGCGCCTTTTTTTTTGGCAAAAGCTATCATTACACCAGCCTACGGGCATGAAAGCTGCTCTCCAAATTGCTGATGGAAACCCCGCTAGAGCTGGCGATGAGATGGATTTTAGAACATGTTTTAGGGAGGCTGCATCTTTAGGCAGCATGGTGCTTTTAGAGTCAAATACCCATGCAAACAAACACGTACTGATGCAGAGGTCATGACGCTATGCAAGCAAGTCCCTGTGTTTCATCTTAATTTAAGTTCTTGGTCTAATTCCTTTATAATAAAACCCATGTTGGGTCATGTAAACCAACAGCTCTCTCACAGTCTCACAGAGTAGTGACTAATCACCCATCTGGAGCAGTCATGCCCAGGTCTGGATGACAAAGCATCCATGCTCACAAATGTAGGCTAATGCCCTTCACAACAAAAGGCTTAGGCTGCATTACAACCAAACAGATAGGTCTAAGTATAGGGAGTGGAGGCAGTTTATGACCTGAATCAGACAAGCACGGACAGAGAGGAAGCAAGTGACATCAGAGATAAGAGCAATGTGCATAGGCTAGTTGCTACTGGCTACATGAAGCTGACAAGTCGGTCTGTACGTGCACTTGATTTCAATACCTGCTCGCATAGTCAAGGGCAGCAAGAGGGCAAAGCTAAAATAGAGGGAGACGATTTTTCAATGAGACGAGGCCAGTTTATAAAGTGAAAAATCCACTGTGGCGTTCCCACAGGGTCTTGATGACCCCCCTCTCTTCACAAAATATTAGTATGTTAGCAGTGGCAGGTGTGAGCTATACTCTCTCAGAGCAGACCATGGGTTAGAGCTTTTCCTCAAAATGTCTCAACCACTCCGGAAAGCCGTTTCCCCAGCAGAGTCAGGCAGGCTGCATGATCCAGGTAAGTCTCCTAGTTGAGAGAACGCCCTGATAAAACAAAAAGCCAGGTTCAGAATACAGGATGAGGTTGGATTAGAGCCAGGATCCATTAGCGAGCAGCGAATCTGACACAACGGACAGAACAACAGTTTCAAAAGGTGGAGAAGGGCTTGAAGAAGCTCCAGTGTGGCGTGGCTCGGCAGCTGTTTCATTCAGGCCTTCAGATAACAACCCCCTGTCCAGACTGGATACTGCAACATGAATGCAAATCCCGTTCTTTGACGAGTCTACACCTAGCTCAGGAAAAAAAAAAAAAAAAAGAGCAAAAGTGGCCTTTGCTTGTTCATTTCTTAGCCTATCAAGACTCATGTGGATTCATGTGTGTACGGATGAAAAGATTCTCAATGTACTAGTGAGCACTTAGATTAATGGGAATCCTTACAAAAGAGTATATGACATTATGGTTAATAAGCACAAAAAAAAAGAGGAAAAAAAACACTTGAGCTATCAGGAAGAGCCAGCACTATGAGCAGACAAAGATCTTGCTAATGGCCTTTGCCATATCATTTAGTATACAGCTCCTTGCAGATGCAGGATCACACGCTGGCTCCAAAGACTGGGAAGAAGTGACACTTTCATTACTCAAGAGATAAAGCCCTAAGAATACTTTCAACTGGATGAGTTTTTGCTTTAAAGTCCCATTGTGAGTAAGCACACAATGGGTTTATCAATTTTTTTGGACAATGAAGACTGAGGTAATTTAATCCACTTTTTCCATTTAGTGCATGAATGTAGCCACTAGGCTAAATTTATGAGCAATGTAACTAACAGATGGGGGAACAGCCGCATAACCCCAACAGCACAGGCCTTTCATTTTGTTTTGGGTTTTTGTGAAAATTCTTGGCAGTGTGACTCACGTTTCAATTATAAATCAGTGGAACAAACAAGTGATTTTAAAAAAAAAATGCTGCTGAGAAACCATCTGGCTTCGAGTGCTGCTTGAGCTTAATCAGTCACAGATTCAAGTAGACATTGCTCCGCTGGCTCACCTATCACACGCTGACCATTGCAATCACCAAAAACAACAATCCCTTACATCTGTGACTCTGGCTCAGTATCATTAAAAACCCATCACACCCACTACTGCCACGCTATGCTTGCTGCACACAAAACCCATCGCTATAATTGGCTCCACTGCAACCTTTACCAACTTTGAACAGGCCAACCAGCAAACGCAAGCTACTCCGCAGAAGCTGGAAAAGAACCATACCCTGGTCATGTCTCAGAGACAATCAAGCATGGTGAATTATTTCCAGACACAGGGAAGAAGTCAAAACAGAAGCACAATCAGCTGAGGGATAAATATGGGCCAAATGGGAAAAAAGATAGAAAAAAATAGATAAAGTCAGGTAAAAACCAAACATTGTTCGTTATCTGCTAGAGACGATGACAGCATGTCTATGAAATCATGGGCATGCCACCAGATGAGAACACACTCCATCACAAACGGAGAGAGAGGTGAAGTTGTGAAGAGGATCTGATGTTTAATGATGACCGCTGTGAGGGCCACAACCATGTCATTACCCCAGCCGGAGAAGGAGAGGAACTCGAGGGCCCGGTACTCTCAGGCGTGCAAGTCAGTAGGGAGATCATTTAAGTGAAGATGTTGGACTGTGACAGAAAGATAAACAAAAGCAAGGCAAAAAAAAAAAGTTAGATGTGAAACTGCATGACAGTGGAGATGAATGTCTTCTATCAGGGCTTAGCTCTAGTTTGAGCCAGTATCTTAAAGATGTTTGTCATAGAGCGGCAAGCGTGTCAGGACTTGGATGAGACGGAGAAAATGCTAGCTTGGCCCCTCGGCTCTCTGAGCAACACCACATCGCTGTCACTGTTAAAACACAAGACACTCATGATGGACTCACTCACAAAGGAAGTGAAATTCCAATAAGAGCAGAGAGCTGGAATTATAGTTTAGTACGGAGGGAAAAATAATTTATTGAGAAAAATAAATGGCTAATTATAAACACTAAGACACAATAAAAACTCACAATCAGTCATGATTGTTTCTTGGTGTGACATGACTACAGATAAACACTATAATTGATTTTCTGAGCTGACTTTTGTTAATTACAGCACTGATTATGCTGCAACACTGACAAACATATGCACAGCACTGCCCCTAAAAGTAGCACTTGCACAGAATTGACCTACACTTCCTTTGAAGGCCATTGTTTTTTTGGAAATGTGCCATTATATAAGGAATTAGGGCCCCAGTTTGATATGTAAACTAAATGATAATAGGACTGTAGATTTCAAATCATTCAGTCTCCTACTGAGCACGTTTACAACCACAAATCAGAAACATGGAGATGATACGGAAAATGCAAATTAAGAAAAATCAACTTGTCGGATTCTTACATTTAATTTGACTTTTATTTCTTAGACTGTATGACCCCCAGATAATCCAGGATTTTTTTTTCCCTCTTTTATGTCACTTCATTTGTCTACATCCATTTTTTTCACTTTAGGATTTAGGGCAACAAATTACAAAAGAAAAAAAAAAACAGAACAGCAATTTTGAACAGGTGATGTCAACAGGTGATAGCTATGATGGTTTAGGACAAAAGCAGTATCCAGGAAAGGCTGGATTTTTGAAAAAGCAAATATATGTGAGAAATTATTTAAATGTACAAAAATAATTGACCTCAAAGACATGTTAAAAGCCATTTCCATACTGCTCATTCTACACTGCATCTTGTCATTAAATGATATCAGGAGGAATTTTCATGTTTTAAGGGAAGCAAATCTAAGCTGGACTACCACAATCAGTCTGAGAAACCTTCATCAAGCATTACATTTAGAAATGCCATCTAAAATTTTATTATGCAAAAAAAAAAAAAGCTGTATATTAGCCTTCTCCAGACGAAGTCAGTGTCTCTGGACTCTGGTATACACCACCACATATTGGAAATGTGTCTAGTGGTCACACAGATAAGTGTTCCTGTTCTTTTTCTGAGTAAAAGATAAAGAAGGACCATCCAGACTGTTGGGAGCAACAAGTGTCTCTGAGGGCATGAGGTTGCATTAATGTCCTTGGCAAACGCTATAAACACTTCTGTGGTGGCAGTATTAATGCTGAAAAGTACACTGAATTTTGGGGCAACATGTGCCGCATTCAAAAATGAATGATGCACGGTCTTGTTGAAAAATGCATGGATATCCCTGGCCATCCATGCATTTTTCAACAAAACAATGCAAAAACCAGATTCTGCACACGTTACAATGACTGGCCCGGCTGCAGTCTTCGCCTGTCTCAAATAAAAAAATTGTGTGGAGAGTTTTGAGTTGAAAAATGTCACAATGTCCCCCATACTATTGCACACCTTTAAAGAAGAAACCTGAATGCCTGAAAGAAAAAAAAAAAAGCATTCTGGCATTGAGGATATCAAACGACTAAGTCCTGTGAAAAGCAAAGGCAACAAGTGGTGTAAGATTTACTTTATGTTGCAGACCTAAAAGGCAAAAAGTTGATGTACATTAATAAAGAAATGAAGTTCATGAGAACAAACATGACGTATCTTGGGTTCATTCTGTCTGTCTTATTTATGCCTTCTACATATAGTCTAACATTAGCCGTTTTTTCCAACTAATGTCATGCTTTATAAACTGATCATTCCAGGGGGAAAAAAACAGAGGAACACAGTGTGCAGACTATTCATCCATCTCTGCTCTTCATGCCAAATCCAAACACTATGATACTCATATTATACATACAAAACCCTCACCTCCAATAGATTCTGTATAGCAACAGAAATAAATCTTAAAATGATCTAAATCCCTTTGTTGGAAAAGTTTTGGGTGGAAGTGTTTGCGAATGAGAGAGGTTAGACACTGAACAAAAGGGCTTACTGAGAGCTGGTTCTGGACATATAAGGAAGGTGGCTGAGGACAGCACACTTAATGGAAGTGACAGTCAGCAGATACGGGCCAGTCCGCTCCATCCACAATTGCTCCCGCCACCTCCTCTGGCGGCCCAGAAAAGAAAGGGAGAAAAAGAGAAAAGAAACCCCCGCTCCAGCACCACATCTGCTGATTACATACAATATGGACTACCATAGCGAAGGGATGGGGAGGAGCAGGGGGGAGTGAATAGAAGGAGCGCTTTGGGCAGGGGCTACTTTTAGATAGCGTGGTTATCAGTGAGAGAAGGATTGAGAGAAACAAAGAGGAAGTTTACTTGCTTTGTTTTATCTGTAAGGGCATTAAACTGAGAGGCACGCAGGGGACAAGACTCCCAGAGTAAAGAAAAAGCCCATTTAGAGGAAAAAGAGAAACTGTCCAAAGTCATGCAACCTTCAGATGTGTTCTGTCTCTCCAAGTCTCTCTCACACACACACACACACTTTACCCTTGGCTCAAAGTCATCTGTGGTTCATGGTCGCTGGCTTTGATAAGAGTCCGGGCCTTGGAACGAGTCACTAACGACCCAGAAAGCTTCTCGTCAGGCTATTGGTGCAGCTTGATATGCGGTGGCGAGAGAAGCTGTCACTGGGATGGAAACTGAATGTGGTCTTTGATAAAACACTCAGAGGGATAAAAACAGAACTGAAAGTAGGCGGCCCATTAGGCTGGGACAGAAAGTAGAGGAGATAGAGGGGGCCAGGTGAGGGTAAATCCCTCTATGTCGTCCTTGACCTCATGAGATGAAGCTCCAGCCAGTGGTGAGACAAGCTCGAGGGCACAGCAACCACCAGTGTGAGCTGGAGGGGGATGAGAGGCACGTCGATGAGGGTATGCCCCACCCGTCCACCCCCACCACCAAACACAGCAGCCGGGAAGCCCGCTGGATCCAGCTAATCAGAGAACTTAGCCGCTGACCTCTCCACAGGCTCTGTACCTTTTAATGAGATCCATGCCTTTGATTCGTCTAGGTGCCTGGAGGAAGAGGCAAATCACACACAAGCTCAGACGCGCACATCCACACAAGCGTATTGACTTTGCCGACTGTAGATGGACACGTCCTCATGTACTCGGCTGTGTTCGCAGAGATACAAGAGAGATGTATACGGCTGAAATAATGAACACTCTGTAATCCACAGTGGCTGAGAACTCTTATGCATGTACACACAAAGCAGAGGAGAAGAGGATAAACGACAACAGACTGTACAGGAAAATAAAAAAAAGCCTAAGAACTAACTGAAGCCAACTAATCAACACACATAAGGACAGACAGAACCAAACAGACCTAAGCTGAGCACAGCTCAAGGACACAACACTCACCTTGTTAAGAGAAACCCAAAGGAGGTGCAGGTGAGATTGGATCCAGACATGCTTGCTCACAGGTAAAATTGAATTATTGATTAGCCAACAGATTGTGTTATGAGGAATTCATGGATCCACACCTTGGCTGCCCAACTCCCTGTGGCTGAAAGACTGTGTGTGGAATCTCTATACTTGTATACATTTGTGTATTTGCACATTTGGCCGTGTGCCGGCAGAGCGGGCTGCCCTGGTGAAACTCCAAGTCATTTTCTGTGTGCAGAATGGGCAGCGTGGCCCCGCACTAAGACAAGACAGAGCAAACAGTGAATCGATCAGGCTGACTCGGGTGATGCATACAGAGGGGAGGCTTTGCCCCCACTCCGCTGAGAGGGCTTCGACTACTCGCACACGGAGTGGCTTTTGCTCTGGCACTCAGGCAGCAGCGCATCCTTAAGCTCTTAACGCCACCAATAGAAAAGAAGGAAATGGGATTTTTATTTGTCTGTTGGTCTACCCTTGCCAATAATGCAATGAAACAAAGTACTGCTTAGCGTGTCCTCTGGTATTCACATCAACACCAGCCAAAACATCAGGTGCATGCAGTCAGACAAAGGAGGGACCGCATTCTCTCACAATGCTGTGACACAATACAACAGCTCATATTTCAATACTTCCTCAATAATGAATGGCATGAGAAACAGACATTTTCCCGAGGTGTGCCATATTAGGAATTGCCACAATGTTAAACAGGGTGGAGATGTCACTTTTACGAGCCCCTCAAACACTACTGTATTCAAAGAACATGTTTTATGGAAAGCAGAAATAACTTAAATCTTGGACACATTACAAAGGTGTGGTTGAATCTCAGTGGGAAAACTGCAGACAGATGAAATTCCACATCACTTTAATCCAGTCTAATCAGATTTCCCGTCCTGAAGACAGACATGTTTTTGCTCAGAATCAGAGGTATTTCACAATCCAACCGGTTTTCAGTGATTTGAACATGCTTTGTTTATATCTTCAGTGGAGAACAGATGTGGGACTTCAGCAAACTCTGCGGGAGGGAGACCGTGTTTTGTTTTCAACTCCAAATATTAAGAAACGGAGAAGAATCCAGCACAAAAAAGACGACACGATTTCATTTTTCCATGACTGTAAGAGACGACTAACTCCGGATTAATATTTCAGCAACAGACACAGAGGAATGCATGATGAATTCCTGACAGCAGACAAAAACACAGGCCGGAAATGAAACGAAACAGAACCCGGTTAGAAATCAAAACACTGGCCGAGGGAGAAGCACCGACATGTCAGTTCACGTGTACCATTGATGTTACGGGAACGATTACAAAGACATCTTAATGGAGGTCTGGAGCGGTGGATAAATAGCTACTCTGGTGCCATTTGTTGGTGTGACCAGACCAGACCAGTCAACAAGCACAGATGCTCTCTTACATCCCACATTTCGCTTTGGTCCATTATTCCACATATATGGGGAAATTGTCTCCATAAGACACTTTTGAAATTTGAGGATCCAATTTGGCAGATTATGTTCTGCAAACAGAGTAACAGCAGCTTGTTTTCAAAGAACGCACCAGAGAGCAGCATAAGGTTGTTTGCTGTGTGGGGAAGAAAAAAAAGAAGAAAAAAAAAAAAAAAAGAGGCACAGTCCTGGTAATAAGGTTCTGTAACCCCAGCAGCAGATCCACTGTGGCTAATGACTGTAATTAAAGAGCTGCGTCCCACTGAGGGATGTGACATCGGCCCAGCTCAGACAGGGTGCAGGATCGACGTAGTCACAGTAGACTGAAAAGACCACAGGGCTGAGTTTAAAAACTTTTCAGGCTCAACGTACCGGAGGCTAAGTGGTCGACTAGCGTGTGTTATGAGGCCTTGTAAATATTTAGGCATTCCTACAAGGGCATGTGGCTGCAACTCTGTCGTCATTGCTCCCAAGTCTGTCATTTGGTTTAGTTAGAGGTTGAAAAACCCAGCGTGAACCAACTGTAAACACGGATCCGTCAAAAGGGGAAGAGTGGGAAATGGTATGTCACAGGATAAAAATAAACCACACCAGGAGAAGTTATCTGCATGACCATCACATGCCTGACCAACAATATAAAATTTGCTGAAAGCAAAAGAAGAGAAGAGAAAAATGCAGAAACTGTGCCTCCGCAACTTGCAGATACCAGCAGAAAGATCTACCAAGCTTCCCTTTTCTTTCCGATGTAAAACAGTGAAAGGGGGAAACAAAACTGGGCACCTCAGAGGCTGCCCAGATGAGTCAGTGAGGAATAATGCATGTCACCACGGCTGCGTGAATAAGAGAGTGAAGCTGGCGGGCAAACACAGACACCCAAGACATAGAGCTACGATGACACCTCCACAGATCTGCACTTCAGCAGACAGCTCCGTGCCCTAGGCAGGTTTGAAGCACCGGGATTAATGTCCATGTAGACCACAGACACACTGTGTAATAAGAACAGAAAGAATAGAGTTGAAAAAGGTAATGGAGTACGAGACAAAAGATAAAGAGGCTCTGCTGATAAAAAGGAACTGGGAAGTAAGTTTGGTGATGGAAACATTAAGAGGAAGTTAGGAATGCAAGGACTTTGTTTAGTTCCACCCTGTTTTAGGACAAGGGCTACGGCTCACTGATTAAAGCATAACCGTTTATCGCAACAAAAAAAAATACATGTACTCCATCGTTCAGTAATCAAGAAGGCCCCAAAGCATCAAGGTCAGTGCTGAAATACTGACCTTGATGCACCAGTTCCCTCATTGCAAAAAAGTTATTCAACAACTAAACTTCCAGAATTGTTATATTTGCTCGTTTTGGTGCTTTTGTGTTTGTTTTTGTGTTCATATTTTACTCATCTTGTCCCTGTGGATGGAATTACTCCTCTGCTGCACAACTGACTAGCTACTTTCCCCGTGGGGACCAATAATAAAAAATAAAAAAAATAAAAAAGCTCAGTTTCTACCAGGTACACCGAGTGAAGTCGCCAGCGAGCATGTATACACTTTTTACCACCTCTGCTTAGCAACCAAAACTTTTTTTTTTTTTTGCAACCAATGGTCACTGGCCAAATGTCAGTCTCCAATGGCGAGCCCATTTCTTTGGCAGTATTTTACTGCAGCTGAGACCGCCGCCACAGTAAAACGGTCCGTCAGTTTACAGATGAGAAGCAACAGAGCCGGTGGCATTTAACTAGATTCCCAGCAACTTTAACAATTGCTGTATGAACAGGTTTTAATAGGTCCCTCTTGGATCATAGGCTAGTGAAAGGCCACTATACCCATCTCATTTAACACAGACAAGGACACGATACACACAAAGAGGGATTTTCATAATGCCATTTCATTTTGAATCACAGTGAGGGCAGATAACCTTGCCCGCATTAACCTGCTTCTTCATAAGGGCTGCGAATGTAGATCCAGGTAACACAGAAAATAAACACATGACTATATTTGTGTAATGAAAAGCTGAATGAGCTACATTTTTTATTATAGTTACACATGATATTTCATAATATAATTTCTTTCAATATTAGATTTTACAAAACAAAAACACAAAAAAAACAAACAAAAAAAAAAAAAACATTTGAGGGTTGAGCCGTCTGCAGGCTTCACACTAACAAGTATGGGTTTGTGGAAAACAAATAAACCTTCCACAACCACGACTTGCCAGACATCAAATTTTGACTGAAACAGACAAACAAGGGACAGACATCCAACCTCCAGCAGTGATGCCTGCCGCCCCCATGTCCACTTCCACCTGCCAGCACGTTTCAACACATGCCAGAGATAATAAGGACAGCATATGGCTCCTCAAGATCTAATATTGCTATTGCTATTTTAGATCTGTCAGCATACTTCATATTACTGTTTTCCCCAAGACACTTAATGATAAAAATCAAAATAAGTGCAATATTACTGACTGTTCCTTTGTATTTACAAAAAGCAATAAATTAAAAAAAAAAAAAAAAAATTGGGGTATGATTGCATCTAGGTTGTTTTGATCAAATTTAAAAAGTGAACACCCTTTATATGAAATAGGCGAAAAAACAGTGTGATATGCTTCATGCCAAAACAAAGCATCTAATTAAAACAAGGACTTACATTTTTCAAACATGTGATGCTCTGCAGGTGACTTATTGATCCATGAGCATCTTTTATTTCCCTAACAAACTTCTACTTGTGCAAATCATCCCTTCATGGTTTCCTCAGTTGAAAGATTATCTTTGCCCTGTGCCATCTCAGGTTGGTGTGACCTTCATCTCCAGCTGCTGCCAGTGCATTGACCCTTCATGCATCTGTCACCCGCTGTTTCTGGCGGCGCCTCACTTTCAGTACTTCATAGTTAATCACCCAGTGTACATGCAAAATAGGAGTGAGCAAAAAAAAAAAAAAAAAAAACAGTTAATAAGTCGACAGCCACTACCACATTAACATCAACCAGCTGGGCGTCATATTAGTTGTAAAGCAGAGGTGATTATTAAAAATGATCTTGGTGGGAGTGAATTGGTCAGTTTGAGAATTAACTGTGAAATGACTCGCATGGATAAAAATGAATTGCATCCTCCGGTGCCTTAGCTCAGATTATATGCCTCTCAGCACAGAGAAACTCTCAGTCAAGAACAAAACGTGCAGAGATAATGCATTACAGGTGGAGTAAGAAGCTCGACACAATTTCCATTATTCTGTGGTTAGTGTAAGCCTAAGTCCATTTCAAACCCAAAGCTCTCTGAGACAGATATCAGGAAGCTGCCAAATCCTGCACGGGCACCCTCAATTTGCACAGAAATGAACTGTCAACTCATCTTCGACATGTTGCAGTCAGAGAGATCTGAGTCGTCTTTTCATCATAACCAAAGGGAGGTGGACTCAACACAGCCTGTCACATTACACTAAATAAAGCAGGCACAACCGACTTCCCTCTGAAGTGTTTAAATGGATAGTATTTGTGTAGGAATGTGTGCCAGACTCAGTTATCAAAGCCAAAAATAAATTAACTTCCTGCTCTCTTTTCTCCTGCCAACAAAAAAAAAAACCTTGAAAAGAAAGCATTTGACTAGGATTTCTCCAAATAGGAGGCAAGGTGACCCCTCGCTATCGTCACTGCCGAATGTTGTCGGAAAACTTTTCTGTGGATAAAAAATGCCTTCCTGGGTGTGAAATTTTGCTTGTGGCCTGAGTAGGCAGGCTGGCTGACATGCCTCCAGTAAGCAGGCGGCATCAAAAGCCAGTTTCTGCTTCAGCCACAGGGAAGTGGGTGAAAGGAAGGAGACCGAGACAGATGTCTGTAATCCACTTCCATCACTGGCTTTCAATCCTCACCAGTATAACCAGTCCTTGTTCCCATTTCCAAAAAGCCCTTGAGAACACAAGTGGAGATCATGATCTCATCCAAGCCAACTTTTATGTCACGTACGCCCATCTCTACACCTCATATCAAATCAATGCACTTTTAAAAAGACACTAGGATGTCTCTGTTCTCGGACAAAACATGCTGCCCCACAACCTTTCAACTATCCATGAGAGCCATTTAGCTCTTCCAGAAGTGAGTGTTTTTAATGTTCATCATGCTCCTCTTACCCACACTCTGGGAGGGAGGTGATGGTAAGGGGGGGTCACAAAAGTTAAAAGGTAGAGGTTAGGGCAGAGGTGTAGTGGTGTGAGGAGCAGAGCGAGAAACCAGCATGAGTTGGCAGCTCCAATAGGTTGACGGTGCGGGGTAGTTGGTCGTGGATGTGTGAGCTGAGAAACTGTCAAGGTTGTCTCGGAGGTAAATGTGCACCCTGCTGAGCAGTACTTGGCCATAATGTCTGAAGCTAAAATACTCAGCCTGGAAGCCTATTAAAAAAAAAAAAAAACATAGATTGACGTGCACTTTATCTCTCACTGGTGGCTGCAACGAAATGTAATGCACTTCCTCCATAAAACCTATCTCATAGGTTGCTGCTGGGGAATTAGACTGAAAATTAAACACAGACACCTGCCTCTTGTACACCCAATTTATTATTTCTGATCGAGTGCTTGTGTGAAAGGGGAAAGGTGTAAAGTGGTGAGAGTAGCAAGAGTTTAGATATAATAACACCACATCAGGACATGAGGGAGTGGCAGAAAAAAAACGGAGCAGTTGAAGAGGGTTTTTTTTTTTTTAAATTTTAATAGGATAGGGTCTTCGAGTCTAAGGGCAAGGGTGACAGCTGTAAAACCCGACGGAGATGAGATCAGAAATCCACCTCTGCGTGACGTCCCCTCATCACAGGATAATCCCCAGACATGAAAAGACGGGTGTATCTCCAATTTAAAGAAAATCTCTATTCCCCTAGATCCTTCAGCTGACTAATGCCAGGATGACACACCCTTCAAGCATCTGCCCACTCTCCCCGGAAAACTACGTTTACCTTAGGCAAGCAGGAGGAACAAAGTAACGCATGTGGATCTTTGTCAGGTGTGCCACACCTCTTTTATAAGCAGGAAGTTTACAAAGTCCAACCTACAGTGGGAAAACAGCCAAACAATACCGCATAACTAGGTCTAAAAGAAAAAGCGCCCCAATAATGATTTAGATTATATCCTGTGTGCAGTAGGGGCAGCAAAAAAGGAGATTAACGAATGATTTAAAAATGAGCCACTCACTACGAACAATGGCACAAAGGTTCACATGCCAGTTTGTTTTGTGCTGTGTTTTTGCCTGTATGCCGCCGACAGGATGCCGGGATTGCTTGCTGTTTGCGAGGATTATGGTTTCATTTTCAAAATGAAAATGACTGTAATCCACGTGTAAAGGAAACAAAAGAGAGAAGACATGAGTATAAAAATCATATGACCTCAGAAAAAAAAAAAGTGGTGTACACTTCCAGGAGATGACAAAGTTTACACCGAAAGTAAACTGGGATGAGCTTTAACTCAACAAAAGTTGCAAGGCATAACATGCACTGCCTCCGATTATCAGCAGGTCAAAGGGCGTTTTAACCTTGATTTCCACAGCTAGTTTCACATTATCCACAAGCTGACCGTATGGTTTGCCGTTTTCCTTGCGTTACAGGTTATGGGCTTGCACTCAGCTTTGGAGATTGTTTTTGCAGAATCCTCAAACGCCAGCATGACCAGAATGAGAAATGTCTCCTATTCACTTGTCCTGAAAAGAGCATCTATGATGAAGCAGTGTGGTGCTCTTGTCTTCTTCACCCTTGCAGGGAGCAGGAGAAATCATTTATCACCACTCTCCTCTTGCGCAGATAAGGTGTCTATTTATTCAGAGTAGAGGAGATAAACAATGAATGAAGCATTGTGGGGCAGGAGGAAAGAGAAAGACGGACCAAAGGGAAAGAAAAGGATAAGAGAACTGCTTACTTTTTCGCTGCTTACGTGTGTCCCTGTGTGAGCAGATGGCATCTCTCCCCATACAGTCAAGAGACTGGAGGGCTGACCCCCCACTCCAACCCCCCACCCCAAGCCCCCTCCAGCCACATTTCCGGCTTTCATGCATCTCCCTTGTCTGCACTAATCCATTCCCACTATGAGACTTCTTGCATAATGTTACTTAATGGGAATAATCTGCAGGAGTATGAGCATTGGATGTACAGTAGGTTAATCGACCGGTGAAAGGCCTGCAAATAAAAAGCCGATTTAAAAAAAAAAAAAAAGCCAACAAGGCAGTACAGTGGTCTGCCGAGGGCTGCGCCAGGGACTGAGAGATACAGACTGACTGAACTACATTGGAGACTCAACAGGGGCATGAATAGTGCTTCTGTCTCCTCGTTCTCCACAAGAAAGAGGAGAGGGAGAGATACAAAGAGGAAAAACAAACATGAGGCATGGCCCTCTACTACATCTGTCTTCTCAGATGCAGCTCGACCCCCCTGAGGTGAGAAACTCTGGTTCCTGTGCCCATTTCTCTCTGAAATTGCTTGTGCACGGGGACAGGCTGCCTCTTGTGAAATGTCTGGGCAGATGCTGTGGCCGTGGAGCATCTGAGATGAAATGAATGGTTTAAGCAAGAGCATGTCTTCAGGGGCATTTTTTTCCCCCTCAAATATCAATCAGCTGTTGAGTTGGAGAACAGGAGAACAAGTTTTGCTCCCAGACAGTCATGAGTGGAACTGCGAAGCATGGCACGATACGTCTCATAGTTTCTGCACAATAACTTATCTTTTTTTAGTAACCCACACGGTCTGTTGAACGCGAGTCACGATCATTATAATGTCTCGGTTGTTTATAACTTTTCCTTGCTTTTCCGGGACGCTGTTTATAGATGAAAACACAAGACTTTTTCTTTGAGACAGCACATCCACCGAAGCGGCGGGGTTAGTGGGATTACTCCCACTTACAATGTCAGAAGCCCATAATAGTCTACTGAAACTTGGTTCTCTTATTCAGTCTGAAATGAGAATGGGATGAAAGCAGAACCGATCCCGGGATACACGCGTGGGTTCCCGGAACTCACCTTTAAGGAGAAAGAGCGGAGAGAAGTTGCACAAGCGCCAACAGCCCAAAAACAGCCTTTTCCTGGTGAAATTGCTATTATTCTTTAACAAAATATAATCTACGTCCGTGGGCAAGTTTACATGTCCTCGCTGAGTCCCGTCAGTGGGTTTTTAGAAAGGCACTACTCCGTAGAAATCCGGGGTAATCGTTGAGCGAAGTGTCGTCGAAAGGCGACACGGACAACTCCTTCACAAAAGAGTCTCAGGTCTGAGATAGCAGGACTTTCTCCACGCCCAGGTGCCGAGTCACATGGTAATCTCCCAGGTATGCACGCGTGCTCGTTTCCAGGGAGTGGGTGTCTCAGCTCGCTTGGCAGCAACACACCTGTGGGATGCGCTCACGCGGTCGCTCTGACCCTCATCGCGTCTGGAAAACCCGGTGGTTTGCAATTCGAGGAGGAAAAAGGAGGCGGGGACGGAGGGAGGGAGAGACGCGCACAGAAGGGAGAACAGAAGCGGTCGAGGACGGGGGGGAAAGTCGTCTCCCCTCCCACTTCACACTCCCAGCGAAGCCGCTCTGCGTGTGTGGAGACAAACAAGCGGGAAGTCGCGGCGAGGAGAGGAAGGAGTTGCGCCGCCTGTTCGCTGACGCGCAGGAATATTTCCGCGTGCGGCGGGAGCGGTGAGGTGCGGCGCGGCGCGGCGCGGCGCCTGGGGCAGCCCGTCCTCAGGTGCCCACAAGTGTGGTCCCGATTCAGCTCTCTGTGTGGGCGTTTTCAAGTCATTTCAATGATTAAAAACTGCTCCTAGTAACATCATTGTGTCAAGTCACTGGACAGTTTTAGTAAAGTCCTCAGAAAATATAACACATTTTAAAGACAGAAATATATGTTTTATGTTACTTAAAGGGCATATTCACCCAAATCTGGAGGCCATCATACTTGGAGTGTTGTCATTTTTTTTAGTATATTCAAGGACTTGCTCAAAAAAGCCTGATTTTACCAACATTCACATTTTCGCACTTACATGCATGTAAGGAAATTGCCTATATTTCTTACTAAAAATGACTAATTGACATTCTTCCTCATCCAAACACACACACACATACAACTGTGTTAGCTAACAATGACAAATTAACGGGAATGTTAATTTTTGCCCACAGCTAAATGAAGACATTGCAGTTGTGCAACACCATGAGTCAGTGTGAGTCTCATTCCTTTTACCTTGGAAGTTGGAAGCGGAAATGATGTCACGACAGAGTTGACTAGTTAAGAATCCAGAACTGCCCAGACCGTTTATATACCTGATTAACCTTTCCAAACACTTTATTAGTCTTTGCTGCTATCCATTATTAGCATCCGTCCATATATATACCCACTTGGTCCCATTTATGTTGTCAGAGGTGCACCAGAGTGCCTTTCACTCTGGTGTCAGGAGGTGAAAGGCATCCAAAGAGCCTTGATCAAAGAGTGGCTTTCACCTCTTTGGGTGAAAGGCACTCTGGACTGGGTGCCACTGTTAGCAGTACGGTACTAATTCAAAATTAAACTGTACATAGGATTTGGCACATACATACAAACAGAACAGCACCACATCCACTAATTTAAAGTAAAAAATCCTATGAGCGTGTGTAACTTAAAGTTAATAAAATACAACAAGAGCCCTTTTAAAATGTAAAATTAGCTGAGTGTTTAAGTTGTTTTAAGTTGTTGGTTCTGGTATCCGCCATGTTGGATTCTGGGGCTGGGCTAGGTGAGGTTTCTCTGGAGTTATAACTTCTGATAAGGAACTTGGAAATACAGACTTTGAAATATAAATAGTTGTACCATGAAGCTAAATGGAAGTCAACCAATATTTATGTAATTATTCTACCTTAGCTTTCTGTACTTATGTCAAAACAATATGATTTTTGATTCCTTTTTTGTTGAAAATCCCACATAACAAAAAAAACATACTTCAACTAAAAATTCTCCACTTTTCTTGTTACATCATTATTGCATAACCTCAGATATTTACAATATTTAAACAGTAACATTTGAAATTACCCTCTGATCTCAGTATGTGCCTATCCTGTAGCAATCTCTTGTTTGCTCAGGATAATCACCAGGCACTACTGTGGACAGCATCTAGCCAATATCCCTTTGAAAGGATAGACACCAGTTCCCTGTGGAGGCTGTTGACAGGGAGGCCTGTCATTTTTCCAAAGAAAGACTCACTGCAACAGGTTTTCATTGTGTTGTGGTGGCAGTAGACGGCTCAGCTTCAACTACCTTTAAACCAAACTGACAGTAATTGTAAATTAGCTGTCACTGTAAACTGTATGTGTGGCAAATCTGTTATGTTTTAGGTGGGTGAATGTAATGATGTAAATTGCACTTTTCCTGTTACATAAACAACAAAAATAAAGCATCAGTAAGCTACTTGTAGTCTTTATAAATATATGCTGATTAATGTGGAAATGGATTCTGGGGACACTGCTTGGTTTAAAGGTGTTTTTATAAAGCAACCACTTTTCATTTGTTTATTTTTCACTCAGCTCTATTTGACCATGTCCTTACAAGAGAAGGATTAGTAGTCTTAATAACACAAATTATTTGTGTGTTCACTGTACCTTGGCTGCTGAATTGTTAATCACAGGAAGTATAAATATGCGGCTCTTAAATCTCATTCAATTTTAGAAATTGCCAATATGTAACAAGCTTTGAAGCCATATGTTTAGATAATTTTAGCTGGATCTTTCACAGATTTTTTTAATGCATATTAATGCAGTGAGGAGTAAAAAGTGGTAGTGATAGCAGGCAGGAACCATATGTATTTAAAGTGCTGCTAAAGTTCAAATATTTGTTTGATTAGTCAAAAGTTTACATGATTAGCATTCCTCTGCTGGGGCCCTAATATCACATAGCACAACAATTTGGCACAATGAGTTCTGTGACTCTGTGCTGTGCCTTGTTGTGTGGCTCAGTGTCATGTTTGTGGGTGATTTATGTTCATGCAAATAAGGCTGTCTGAGTGAGATGTGGCGCACTTGCCCCATGGGTCCCGTGTGTGGGTGTGTGTCAATCCTTAACTGCTGACACACGCACAGATCTAGCAGAGATTCTCAGAGCAGGATGAGGAGATAGCCTTCACAGGTCCTCACGC
The DNA here is from genome assembly GCA_028564865.1 of Zenarchopterus dispar. Lineage (NCBI taxonomy): Eukaryota > Metazoa > Chordata > Actinopteri > Beloniformes > Zenarchopteridae > Zenarchopterus > Zenarchopterus dispar. The sequence goes on along the minus strand of JAOWBL010000021.1, from coordinate 2,990,058 downwards.
TGACTGATGAGATCAAGAAGAAAGTAGGCCAAGCCAGACAAGTGACAGGCAAAACAGACACCCAGATGCAGAGAGTGAGAGAGACAAACACCTTCCAATCACACGTAGCGCTGGGAGAGTGGTAAGTGGTGGCATACAGCCAGGCTGTTTTGGGTCTGAGTTCAATATGTCCAAGTCTGTTTGTCTAAAAAGAAATGAGGCTCCCGAGACTTGGAGCGGGCTAGCCCAAGGGATCTTAGTTGTAAAGAGAAGATAAGTCGATGCTCTCTAAATTCAGCAGCGTGCAAGAGAAGCTCACTTTCTTCTGCTATATATCCTCACTGTGGTGACATTTTGATCAATGCATCTATACCTTCCTGCAGCCTGGCTTTATGTTGCTTGAATAGTGATGATCCGTTATCATGCTGGTGTCAAACAGTACCATTTGTCATCCCATGACCCTCAGCTGCTCTAAGCAGTAAAATGTTTGACTATCAACGTATTACACAAGATAATTTATGATGCAGTATTTCAGCTGTCCGTAATGATGTGGCGATCATATCTCATTCAAGGTACATACAGTAGTTCAACGTGTGTCTGTAATGAGGGAAGACTGCCCTCTGTCGGCCAGAGTTTGTATTGCTTTCTGACCTCGTTAACAGGCTCCTGTCCTGTTTATACATATTCAAATATGTTTTTCTCACTTTAATGTGGACTTATGCAAGTGTGAGAACATTTTTAGCAAGCATTTGTCTCTGAACTCTTTTGTCATTGCCACTCTTTCACACAATGGGAAATAAATCATAGTGTTGTCCTCATACTGCACGCAACTTTCTGAACAGAACACACTTTCACATACACACGTAAGTTGAAGAGAATGCAATTCACACACTTAAAAACACTTTAATTAACAAATACTTAATTACATAACTCACAAAGACTACATAATTATGATGTTATAATGCTTTTGTTTTCACCTTTTTTTAACCCAAATTAACACTGCATTTAATAACTATTTCTTTACAAAGTAACAGTAGAAATGGCAAAAGAGTCAGAAAAAGAATGATACACACATTATGACTATGCACTGATCCACAGTTTATTTCTGGATTTTTCTTTTTTTCTTTTTTTTTGCTGAATAACAAGTTGAAAGTAACCTCGCAAAAATATGGTTATGTGAAGAAATTAAAGTATGCTCTTTTTAATTTCGTGTATACAAACATAATAGCAAAAAATAATGTAGCTACTGACCAGTCTGCTCTTAAAATCTGGCAAATTCAAGCTCAAACAAAACAACATATGGCATAATAGAGAGTGTTATTGTTGCAGAAACACCTTTAGCAGGAATCTCTTGAAGTAATAATATTATGTAAGGTGTTATCAGACTCTGACATCATTGTGGAGGAATTTTGGCCCACTCCACTAATATAGCGTCAGTTCATTGTGGTTTGTCTGCAATTGTTTATGCAGAACTCTCTTGAGGCCCCACCAAGGCATTTTAAATGAGGTTTAGGTCTGGACTTTGAATGGACCATTGCAACCCACTCAAATTTTTCTTTTCCAGCTATTCTGTCTTAAATTTGCTGGTGTGATTGGAATCAGTGTCCTGTTGAGTGACTCACATTTAGCCAAGGTTCAACCAAATATTTGTCTCCAGAATACCTTGTTCTGCAGACCTGATCATTGAAACAATAACTGTAAGATGCTCAAGTCCCGTGGTAGCAAAACAAGGCCAGATGAGCACACTTCCACCACCATACTTGACAGTTTAGAGTGGGTGTTTATGCTGAAATGCTGACTTTGAAAGTCATCAAATCTGATGCTCTGTGACTTCTCCTCTTAGGTCATGTTTGTCCAGAAGACAATTCCAAAAGTCTTTTGTTTTTTCTAAATATGCCTTTACAAACATAAGTTATGTTGCCATATTTTTAGGCTTAAAGACACTCTCTGTTGCCAACACATCTAATAAAACCATACTTGTTCAATCTTTGTCTAATCATATTCTCAGCAGTGAACTGAACATATTAACTGTGCCTTTAGAGTCTAAGATGTACTTCTTGGATTTTTTGGAGTTTATCTGAGCATTGCACAGCCTGACCGTGGGGTCATCTTTCTGACTCATCTACTGCTAGAAAGGCTGGAAAATGAATGAATGTTTTCTGTGCATGGATAATCTTTCTCACTGTAAAATGATGGAGTCAAATTTGCGTGGAAATAGCCTCATGGCCCTTCTCAGACTAATAGCTACCAAAAATTACCTCTTTAATTTCATTGTTGATGTCTTCCCTTCTTGGCATTGTGTTAGCACACACTCACACGTTCCAGATCAACAAACTGCTAGAACATTTGCATTTATAGAAATCTTCACACTTGCTGATGAAGATGTGATCAAATGCATCAGATGTTTTGGTTTACCTTTGGTTAAATAGATAATTTAATAAGAAGTTAAACAGATAATTAAGTGAAGGCAGCATGGCGGCTTGACTTGGTCAAAGCAAGAAGGTTCCTGGATTGAATCACAGCAGGGGCCTTTCCATGTGGAGTTCTGTCCATGTTCTCTAGTGTAGTGGAGGAAACATTCAGAGTTCAAATCTGTGAGAATACACTAAGCAGCCAGACACAAAGTATCTTTTCAGGCAATTTATTACAATTATACAGGGAGCAAATTATTACATCAACAGACTGTGGGGAGAATGGCTCAGTGTTACAATAAAATCAGAAGATTATATAGTAGAAAGGTGGGTTTGGCTACATTTTGCTGTAAGAAACTAATTTTGAATTCTCATCAGATTGAGACAAATATGCTAAATATTATAGCATGGTTTTCACAGAAGAAGACACTTGTGTTTAGGCTCCACTGTGGGAGTCTGTGTGAGAAATGTCAAAACATCTGAAGGAGAAAGAAGAACACCAAACTTTGGAGCAGTCTTATTATTCAACTGTGAACAGTCAACTCCTAATTAGACTAACACAAACTTATAATTCATCAACACCAGATACTCCACTTTCTGTCCAGAGTCTAAAAATAGGCAACTGGGCTAACTGGAGTGAGAATAAGTATTTCTGGTTGCTTGTCTATATGTGGACCTGCGATGGACTGCTGACCTGTCCAGGGTATAACGCTTCATTTCACCCAAACAGAGCTGGGATCAGCTCCAGCAGACCTGTGACCCTGAAAATGAATCACCAGGTACTGTACAGACAATGGATGGATCAAACATGTCATATGTTGCTGATCTGAGGTTATATTTAATGTCATTTTAAAAAAGGGAGCAGATACTTTGTAATACACAACATACTCTACACCATGAGTTGAGCTTTCAATAAAAAGCATTTCATAATTTAATTATGATTAATTTTGCTTCTATGACTTGTCTCAAACTCTATGCACATATGGCTGCAAAAAAGACTCAAGATAAAGAAATGTCTTTATTGCTCTTATTTCTTCTGTGCAGCCAGATGTACAGTTGTCGCAAGTTATAAGATAAAGGGACAACAGATGGAGGATTTTGCAGAAACGGGAACTTGCCATGGTTGTGAAGGATAGAGGTGTGAAGACAGACTCGAGAGGTGGAGGGGTGGGAGGCAACACACTGGTATGAGTGTTCTGACCAAGCAGAGTGCACCTTCAGCTGTCAACGTGGCTTATAAGCTATCAGAAAGGCAGGGACGTATGAGTTGGGCTCACATCCTTGGCAAAAGCACACGCAACAAGGAGACATCAGGTTTGGCATGAAACGGACAGGCAGGCTTATGGTGTCATTCTGACACAGTCTGGGAATAACCGCACGCTGGGAATAGCAGGGTGGCAGCAGTCTGTGGGTTGGTGTGAAGTCTGCAAGCATGTGCGTGTGTCTGCATGTGTGTGTGCTGAAGAGAAAGAAAGAAATCTGAATTAGAAAAATGCTATGTAAAGTTATATGACAGTGTATTAAATGTGTAAATACAAAACCCCAGTTGTGTGTCTCTGACTTTAAGGTCTGAGCAGGAACTAAAAGCGACATGTGTCTTCTTTTATCAGATGTCAATTTATACAAGCTCAGCTGTTGCTTCATCCAAGAAAAATGTCAATGTTTTCCTCTCTCAGCCCATAAGACAATCTAATCACAGTCACCCTGCTCATCCTGTATTGTCCAGGTGGCCCCACTGCGAGAGAGAAACAGGGACTTACAGCACCCGTAAATCTCTTTAACCAGCCCTGATGTGATGTAGACAAGATTACACAATGGCCTGCTGCGTGTCCAGCCACAGAAAAACACAAGAACACCTGCTCACCATCCATTTCAGTTGCTGATCAGAAATTCAGAGAGGTGGTATGTCCTTGAAAAAGTCTGTGAGTGTGTGATTATGTGATTACAAGGAGGAAAACTGCTCTGTTTGGCAAGCTGTATGAGCCTAGTTGGCACACTGTCCTTGGTTTCAACTGGCAGCTTCTCGTGTCCCTTCACCAAAACACAGCATTACTTTAACCACTTTGAGCTAATTTACAAGGTGTAAGATGGGTTAGATAATGAGCTGAGTACCTCTCTCCCCCTCCCCATTCTCGTTTCTGAGGCCAGTGATTGATGGTTTATGGAGAAAATAGCCGCAGGATGTTGAAGCCTATGTGGTCTCCACTGAGCTTCTTTTGGATGGGATTGTACCGACCAGCCTGTGCTGAACGGCAGAAACACCTAAGCCATCTGTTACACTCTATTTTCATCACTCTGCCTGCCATCAGGAAGAACCACAGCCACATAGAGACTTTAAACTACTCTTACAAAGTCCTATTTGTACAACAGGTTAGATTTAAGCCTTGTATTGAGAGACCACCAAACAGCGAAGACCAGGTGATTATCATGCACACACACAGCGCTTGAAAGGCCAGAGCTGCTGATAAAAGCGAATGTACTCACTCAGAAAAGTAATCAGGTTCCTAAGAGAATTACAGGAGATTATTACTGTCAGAGTTATTAAATGACCATAACTAAATGTGCCCTCAATTTGCTTTAAGCTTGGTTAAAAGGATCATTTTGTGAACAGAACTTTGTTCATTTAATGTGTTTCTTGGGCTGAGAAAAGAGAACATTTTTGCATTCCAGGTTAGGATGAAACAGAGGCTGGCAGGATTCATTTGAGATTACCTGGAGCAAACATAGTGTAATCCCCTTATCTGCATACTTACCTGTCCCTGACAGTGATCCAAGCCTACCTTTATGAGCCTCATTGGCCTGACATTCTGGCAGAAGCAAATCCCTGTCTAATGTGTCAGCTCTGGCGGTTTTAACACCTGGCACACCAATGCTTATCTGCTGAGCACCCAAAAGCACCCGCATTATCCCCCTGAAGCTTCACAACAAGTGAAAGGCTTCTAGCATCCACATAGGGAAATTACTTGGGCTGTACTTGTGACATATTTGCAATATGCAACTCTCACATTTCTACTAAGAGCTTATGACCTAATTACAAAGCAAAGTTAGTGTAGGACATAACTCATTTTAGCATCCTCTCCTTTGTGAAGAATCATTTTCTTTTCTTCACTAATGACAGGTCAGATTATTGTGGGTACTTCATTCTCTTTTTAGAATAATAGATTAATTAATTAAAATGAATCCCAAAATCCAACCCATCTCTCACCAATGAAGTGACTGTATCACATGTACCTATTTAGATTTCTGATGAGAACTGTAATTATTGTTCACTTTTATTTATTTATTCATTTATTTTAATTATTTTCCTTTTTTCGTGATTCGAAAGAATGAAAGAAAGAGAGAGTTAGAAAATAAGACGGCTTGGGAGGAAGAGTCAATTTTAACCAATATCCGGTCCGGCCATTTTCTATCATTACAGGTAGAGGTTAGCAGCTTCTCCGGAGAAAACTTTTTTTAAAAACATTCAGTAACAATGTGGACATTAATTCAGCCTGATGAATTGTATTGGATTAATTTTTCTTGAGTTTGAATACGATGTTTTCCCACATTTCTCGGCTTTTCCCGAAATGTTGGACTTCTTCAACAGACACGTGTCCAGCGAGCAGGTGAGCTAGGCCTAATTTAATTTCTTAGTTACAGTTTCTTAGTTATTACTTGGTTAAGCGTGAAGCTTGAATTGGTTGAAGATAACTACTTAATATTTTAAAGTATTTTTACGCACTTAAAAAAAGTTGTGAATTTTGAACGTAGGCCTACTTTATGGATAGAAGTCAAGTACGTGTGAGTTACTGAAACTATTTTAATTACTGCAATGCATAAGCATTACGTATACGGTCTTTAGTTATTAGTTACGGTGTTTTACTTTTTTAGAAAAAATGTGTACTAATATTACACTCAAAAATTGTTTAGACGTGTGTTAACAATGTCGGCTATTTTTAACCTATCGCGCCTTCTCAGCAGAGTGAGGAGGTTTTCCCTTGTCTATGCTGACATCTGGTGGTGTTTCAGTGATATATCAGCTTCAACGGCCAAACGTAAACAGGAAAGAGATTTAACAAACGTTTAAAACCCTGTTCCCCGAAGAGAATTGCTTAAATTTTACTAGAACCTTAACGTTTCACGAGGGCGCAGTTTTATTTCACAAAGGTAAAAATATATATATATATTTTTTACAGTTTTAGAATCATAAGAGGTGAATACACTTCAGTTAAAGGAGCTGCCGTTGCCGATCAACTTCTAGTTCTAGTTTATTATTTTAAAATGTATTATGTACAGTCCTACATGGTCGTTTGACTTTATTAATTAAAATCGATACAGTAACTTCGTCAGAGCTAATATGTCTCTAAACTTGGTAAGCTTCTTTAGGGTTGTGGTGAGATCCGGGGAGGTGAAACCCATGGGTCCCACAATGCATTGCGGTAATTTAAACTAAATTTGCGATAACTTAAACTAAATTTAAACATTGAAAGAGTTCAAAACAACCACCTTTCTTTTGGAGATATCGTACTTTAAATTGTGAACGGCATAACCGTATATTTTTTCGAGACGCATGTTTTAAACCGTAAGTAGACATTACGTGTAGTAAAATGACTACGGCTCCCGTGCTTATCGTAAGTCAGCTTTGCGCAGTGGCAGTATCGTAGCCTATGAGGTTTATCCGAGGCGCGATTATTGCTAATTGAAAACTTTACCCAATACCCCGCCTTGACGACTTGAAATATAGTCGGCAATGGCAATTTTTGACGGTCTCTAAGGAGACTGATCTGTTTGTTAAACGATAAGGATATATGTATAGACTGCAAAGTCACATTTACTGACGCACTGTGTTCCACGTGTCTGACTTTTAATAAACAGGTTCCGTTACAATAAATATACATCTGTGTTGTTTTTAATGTGTCATGTATATTAAATTCAGACTTCACATTAACGTGCCTTAAATCGGTAAGGGTCAGGGTCAATCTGACCCTTAACCCAGTAAGGATTTTGATCACCTTCTCAGCCACAAAGACGGGATGTTGGCGTGAACATGCAGGAAGCATTCGTGACCAACAATTGACGGGGCACTGAATTTATTAAGCAAAAATCATAAAAAAAAGTGATGCACATTCAAATGATGTATGTTTGCTTTGCAAACACTTGAAGAGAAGTTTCCTCTCCGAGAGAATAAACGTAGGCACCTATACCACATTCGAAACGTATTTATAGTAAATTTATTTTATACCAGTTTTACGTTTTTTCTGTTCTGCGATTGTTTGTTTGATTTGAACTGCAACACTCAGAACGTGCTGGCTTTGATGACTGGGTTTACGGAGCAAAAACGGAGACGGACAGGATGTGAAGTCATTTCCGTTTATAGCTTCTTTCTTTAGATTATTTGAATTCATTAAAATTGTTGGGTTTCAAAGCTTAGTTTTGTCTTTCGTGTTACATATATAGAGACTGGTTTTGGACTTGAAAACTTTAGCGACTTTTTTGTTTTGTATTGAAAAACAAAGTTACATGTACATTGTTAAATCCACAGAGTTACAATAAGTGACGCTGCGTGAGAGCGGTGTCTTTGATGACATGATTACTTGTAAAACCAAGGTTGTGTTAGACAATACA
>JAOWBL010000021.1:2954103-2977132 GCA_028564865.1 Zenarchopterus dispar | reverse complement strand
GGGGTGCCCAAAGTCGGTCCTCGAGGGCTGTTGTCCTGCAGGTTTTAGATGTTGCCCTGTTTCTTCGTACCATGACACAAGTGGCTGTGTCATTGACAAACTTGTTCAGACCTTCATGACAACCTGTTAATGATCATTAATTAGAATCAGGTGTGCTGAATCAGCAAACTGGCTGAAACCTGCAGAACAGTGGCCCTCGAGGACCGACTTTGGACATCCCTGATGTAATATTTTGATAAAGAACTCAATGTATTTTACTTCACTGTCTCTGCTGAAGTGCTTATTACAACCAGTCTAATTTTTGCAAGTGAAAAATATGCTGTAAAAAGTTTAAATGCTGCAAACTATTTTGTAACTTTACTGTCATCCTGTTTGGGATCTACCCCTACCCAAAGAGAGATGGGATAGGTTCCAGTAGACCCCCATGACCCTGAATATCAATAAGCAGGTATAGATGATGAGTGGATGAATAAATGGAAATAATCAGGCACTGAAAAATGTTGAATAACTGGATAAGTAATGTAAACACACTAGATAACTGTAATAATGAAAACAAGTAAAAATTAAATTTTCCCACTACCCCACTGACTATAACTACGAGCAGATTTAGGAAGGATGAGTTTTCTGTTTGGTCTCAAACTGATTATGGAGTCTGTGTTTACATATTGTTCAGAGCTTTTAAAAAGGCTGTAGCTGCAGAAACCTTTATGTTGTTGTTACCTTCCTAATCACTTGTGATTATCTGGTAAATAAAGTTAATTGATGCGCTAAAATTGTAAAATGTCACATTTTTATGACCTGAGTGCATTGTTGCAGAAATTCTAAGCACAATGGTTGAAAAATAAATATACTTTAGAGAAAACTACACAACACATAGTCAGTCATATTTTTTTCTTTGTTTTTTTGCTTCAAGCACCAAAATGATCTTTTATATTTGTCAGGTTGCGACATTTCAGCTGTGTATCTTAAAAATAATTTTTCTGCATATGAATTCTGTTGTCAGTGGTTGTAGTATTTGGTAGATTTGACATATTTCTCATTATTTGTTGTAACATATCAAGGACTGCATGCGTGGTTTTTACATAGATCCCACCTGCTCTAGACTATTAACATCAGAAGCCTGGCAGCACTCTTTACCCTCTGGTAGCCTGTGGTTTTCAGAAAAAGCTTTTTTAAAAGGTTCTAGTCTCTCTCATATTCTTGTGGTTACAGGTTCTTTTAATTGGTTTTCTTTGACAAGACCTGTTCTCCCTGCCAGTATTGATGCTTTGTAGTTTTAACAACTTTGCTTATATAGACATTTTAGTCATAAATTAACTTCCTAGAGAACTTTTATTTTGATTGGATATTACAGTTTGACTAAATTTTTGACGTGATGCAATTTCATGTAATCTGCTATAAAGACTAGCAAAATCTCATCCGTATCATATCTCACATGGGCATGTATAATGTGAGCGATCATAAAAAGAAGAGATACCCAGCACTGCAAGACTTTTCCAAAGTCATTTTCTACAGCTACTTTTGTCAGGAAATGAACTCAAATCTCTCATGTGTGGACAGTGCAGAATCATTTATTCCCAGAGATCCAGGACCTTTAAGGTATTCTGACCTTCTTAAATGAAAGTAAATTTAGAAAGAGCATGCACAAGAAGCAGTGAGCTGTACCAACCAGCCCTGTAATCCCTCGGAAAATGGTTCTTTTAAAATCCAATTTTTATAGCAGAGCTGGTCCAAGCCCTGTCAAAGCAACCAGCTTCAAGAAATAAGTAACATTTCTGTGTCTCTGTGGGGAAAATAAAATTAATAAAAAGAAAGTATGATAATTTCAATGTTTTATCATTTGTAGTATTTAAGCTCATTGCGTTAGATAACCTTTACACAACATGAACGGCCACTTAACACGAATAGTTAACACTAATAAAAATGATCAATGTATGACTAGAAATTGTTTAAAGCAAGTGGATTGTGGATTCCTCACCACGATGGGAAACCACAACACGGAAAATAAACCAGTATTGTTTGAATTGCTTTTTAGCACTTTTTTGAAAGATTTGTTGGGAAAAAAAATCAGTGAATTGACAGGTTTTCTGTGTTAATTTGTGTAAAATTTCTTTCACAATAAAAAGACAAACACAGTCTGCTTAGGCTGATCACAGATAAACAATTATAGTTACGCCTGGTTTAATTAAATACACAGGTTTTTTTTTACCTGCAATGCAGGAGGAAAAGGTAAATTATTCCATAGACTAATTACCTCACCTAAAGTTAAATAAAATCGGTAGTTTCACATCTGAAATGAAATTAATTCGGAGCTGTGGTTTAACGCTTCTTTGATTGACAAAAGGCACTCTATTGTGATAGTAAAGTAGATAAAAGCCAAATCACTGACTATAGGGACAAAAATATTTAGCCACACTTGTCAGTACTTTCAGCAGGACCCTTTTCTACTGGCTCATAAATTTAAGCACATAGCCGTTTAGTCTCCATTTGCAAAGGCTCATAGTGTGAAAAAGTTGCCAGTTCTTTGTTCTGAGCAGAAGAGCTCAGAACAGAAACATAAATGTAGGCACACAAGCTGTGTAGGAGCTTCATTTAATGGCTTTCCATGATCGAGCAGCTGCATGCAAGCCTCACATCGCCAAGTTCAGTGCCAAGTGTTGGGTGGAGTGGAGTGGAGTGGTGTAAAGCCACTTGTTCTGTGGAGTGAGAATTTACACTTTTCTGTTTGATAGTCAGATGATCAAGTCTTGGTTACTTTAGTAAGGAGATCATCTTCCTGAGTGCAATGTGCCAATTATAAGGTTTGTTGGAGGAGGGATGATGGTGTGTCTTTTTTTCAGACTTTACATCAACTCACTGTTGATGTAACCAGATGTAATTGGTAAGTCAAAGTTATTTATTTAGATCTTACTGTACTTTGTGCTGTACTTTGTCCAAGTGGAGAAGACATAAAGATTTGCAAGTAATGTATAGTTGTCACATTACAAAATGAGACAAGTTCCACTGAAGAGCCACATATTCAAATGAGGCATAGCTGTCAAACAGATCCCCACCAAACTCCAGCAACAAATCAGATGATTAGATGTAATCGTGCCACATCAATAGTGTCATCAGATACCAGCATGAAAGTAGGGTAAAAGGTGTCTTTCCATTAGCAGGGATCCCAGGGTAAAACCCATCAGATGGGAACCTCTAACAGGGCTGATCCCCCTGTCCAGCCCTTCAGCCAACCTGTCTCCATTACACTGTAGTACCACACACAAACCATTAGCTGAACAAATAACATGAATTTCCACATGATGTGCAATTTTTCTGTGTGTAAATGCCCAACAGCATAAAAGGAGACAAAAAATAAAAAATGCAACAAAAGAAGAAAGAAAAGAAGAAAAATGTAAACATGGAAAGGGCAGAGTTGTGTCTTGGATTTTTCTTTGCTTTTTTAGCATACACAGCAGCGGTAGCGTTTGAGATCAAAATAATCAAATTTGAAGAGGATTTTCTAGTCCAAATGGTTCAAATGAGTCGTGTTCATGTGGGTTATGTGCATGTGAGAGGGCTAAACATAATTTCCTACTAGTAGAATATTGCAGGGCTGTTCTTGGTAATGGAGACACTTGTCTTCGTTCCTGCCCTTGAAAAATTACCCAGAACCCTACCTCAAGAACCTCTAGTGGAAACACACCTCTTGAAGATAACCAGTCATCTAATTCTGATTGCCTCAGAACTAATCCAGAACTGCCAACACATTAGGGGAGAAAGACAGTGCAGGCTTATGACTGTAACAAGATATTAATTATATACAGGGGCTGTAGGGCTCAGTCTTTCGTGGTATTCTGTCAGAGTCCTGCTGAATATCCTTTCAGTTTAGTGATGGCAATGTAAGAAATGAGATGGAGCTAGTTTCTCAAAGCTCAGCAGGGAAATTTTAACAAGGTGCAGGATTTCAGACTTGGGCAATCTGGTTGGACTCTTATCAAGTAGTCTTCCAGGTACCGATTAAACCTCCAAAAGAATTTCAACAATAACTTTTTATATGTACTTTAACTGTACAATTTTATTTTATTAGCACTTTATTAAGCTTAGATGACAGTCTGCACCTTTGGACCACTATAAAGTGTCAAACATTGCACTGCCTCCCTCTTCCACTTGTTAATTGCTAAACATTTGATGTTCCCTGTCAAGATGAAGGAACAATTGTCTTATTTTATAGCCTCCATAGTCAACAGTTCTCGATACACTTCTTAGGGTGTATTGTTGATCAATGCATCAGGTATTTCTCCTTTAGCCTTGCGGGTGGAACATGAAAGTTAGATGTCGAACATAGAAAACAAATATATTAAATGAAATGCCTTACATTTTTTAAAATTAATTTGCACATTTATACCCCAAAATGATGTATAATATGTATAAAAGTGCAGAAAACCACAGTAGTAATTTATGACATGTTTAGACATTGTGTTTTGACACTTGTTGAATTGAACTATTTCCTTTTAGAAAGTGCCACAAATGCTAAAAGTAATGACGCATCAGACAATCTGTGGCTAAACTTTATTGAATATCATCATCAAAACAGCCCCATTAGTGTGAGTGCTCACTTTAACCTCTTTGATACAGAATAGTTGCAGCCTGGCTGTGAGCTCTACATTCGCAGTCATCTCAGGTCCTTTCAGTTTTAAATGTAGTTTACATTTTTTAAACTGCTACTACAACAACTACTGATTTTTTTCTGAAGGGAAACTGTTCTATCCATATTGTTTCCCTTCATTAATGTAAAAGCTCTCATGTTTTGAAGCTCTTCTCATTCTTGTCAATACATTTTCAAAACTTTTGGAGAAATTCTGATTTTCGATTACTGCTTCATTATTGGAAAACTATCTGAGGTGACAGCTGGCTCTTAATGTGATTTCCTGAGTTTTGATTAGTAACAGTTTGACTTCAAGCTCAACATTGACCAACTTTATTTCTCCAAGAGCCAAAAGATTTTGACAAAATTTGACAATATTTTAGTATTCTATTTATGTAGTGGTGTAAAACATTACAGGTCTGCTTGCTACTTAGTACAAGATACTACAATTGAGAAAATCCAATTGTAATCTCATATAACAGAACAGTATCAATTAAGGCAGACTGTAGTTTGTTTTCATGTCTGAAATAACAGTGGAATGTGATATACTTTAATGTGAATCAAATTCTAGTCTTGCATAATTTTATATGGAATAAGTTACCACTTGAACCACTTATAAATGCAGGGAATGTGTAATTTACACTTGCATATAATGATGAATGTACCATTGTGAGAAAATTTTTGTTGATGTTATGGAGGTTGTTCTCATGAAAAATAATTAGAGCCATCAGAAGTGGAAGTCATCTCTCCTGTATAAACCTAATTTAAAGATCATAATCATTTATGCCCCTTTATTAGCAGCTACTGTAGATGAGTGTCCTCAGGACCCATCTGGTCCAGAGATGATTTAATAAAGGAATAATGGGAAGCCTTGTCTCGTCTTGTAACTGGATGGGAGAGTTTTATTTATTGAAAAGAGCTGATGAAAATGGACATGAATTAAAAAAAAAAAACTTGAGCAATGAAAATTATTGTAAGTGAAGAAAAAGATGATAAATTATCAACTACTTTAAATAGTTTTTCTTTGATTTTTTTTCCATGCTCATGCAAGCAAAGAGTTTGACATTGTTTTCTAAACATAGTTTAGTGGATATAAACCACATTGACTTTCACACATATTTATTTCAGGATGTCAAGCCTGTATCATCCACAAGAGTCTGGAGAATTAGACCCTCAAAAACAGAAGAAAAAAAAGATCCGTTGCAGACCTTATTTCCATTTATAAACAGAACAGTGGCAGTCTAATGTGGATGTATAAAAACAAACATTTTGCAACCTAGCAATCAGTTCAGTAATCATTCATGGAAAGTTTTTTTATGCATATGATTAAATCCCCTCAGTTTAATTCATTTTTATTTATGTAGCTTCTATTACAATACAAATGATCTCTATGTGCTTTCCAGAGACCCAGATCATGACCTTTGAGCAATCATTAAACAGTGGCAGGGAAAAACTCCCCTAGTGGGAGAAAAACTTAAAAGGCAAACAGTTGCAAGGAAAACTCTCCTTTAAGAGGCCAGAAAAATTGAGCAGGACCTGGATCATAAGGAGGACCCTCCTGCTGAAGCCCAGCCAGATAGAGCAGGAAAACAGGAGGGAGATAGATAGGAAAGACAAGTCGAATTTATTTATAAAGCACATTTAAAAACAACCAAAGTTGACCAAAGTGCTGTACATATTAGGTTTATAATAACAATAAAACAGGACATAAGAAACCATAACATGTTATATAAAACTATGATAGAATGCATCACTTCAGATAGAACCACAATAATAAAACATATGTTAAATTTAAACCTAATTAAAAGCGAGAGAAAAAAGGTGAATTTTGATTGCAGATTTTAAAGTTTCCAAACTTGTGCAGAGAGACAGATATATTGATAAGACAATCTTTATTTTTGTCAGTACATATCTTACGAAACATACTGAAATTTGTCCTCTGCTTTCAACCCATCACTAGTTAGACTAGGAGCAGTGGGCTGCTGCAGCACCTGGAGAGCAGTTAGGGGTTAAGGGCCTTGCTCACAGGCCCACAGTGGCTCACCTCTATTAACCCGGGGGATTGAAACTGGTTCCCCATGCCCAAACCCACCTCTGTAAACACTAGATTACCACTCCTCTTCCACTTGTCAGTGGTGCATAAGACAAAATATATTAGTAGCCATTATGCGTTAGCTGGAGTAAAAAGAGTTATATGGGTGAAAGTGTAGATAGCAAACACTGGTGGTCAGAGGTTGGGACTGCAGGGCAACATGCAGCTGTGGAAGCTGTAGCCTGCAAAAATCTAGAAAAGAAAAAGAAGGGGTACACTAGGGGTGTCCAATTCTGGTTCTCAAGGGGCCAGAGTCCTGTAGGTTTTAGATCAGGGATAGGGAACCCTGGTCCTCGAGAGCCGGTGTCCTGCACATTTTGGATGTTTTCCTGGTTCTTCACACCATGACACAAACGACTGTGTCATTGACACAGTTGTTCAGAGCTTGATAACAGCCTGTTAACAACCATTAATTAGAATCAGGTGTGTTGGAGCAGGGAAACATCCAGAATATGCAGGACAGTGGCTCTTGAGGACCAGGGTTCCCTACCCGTGTTAGATGTTTCCTTGCATCAACACACCTGATTCTAATTAATGATCATTAACAGCTTGTCAGTAAGGTCTGAACAAGTCTGTTAATGACACAGCCACTTGTATCGATGTGATGAAGTAGGGAGACATCTAAAACCTGCAGGACACTGGCCCTCAAGGGCCGACTTTGGACATCCCTGACTAACCAGTCAGTTATCTCACACGAAGTCAGTCCCATGGGCTGACTCGGACTATTACATCCCATGGTGTGAGATAACTGACATCCCATGGAAGAGGAGATTTTGAGATGAGGATGTGGTTGGCTGTGCCATACCCTGAGAAAGCTAGAGCTCAACATCATAGGGCAGTTATTAACATTGAACCCCAAAGGAAAGTAAAGAGTAAAAGAACAAGAAACACTTGGTGTCAGGATTTGGATGCAAATGTCCAGCTGGAAAACACTGGGTTAGGGACAGACTGAATTGATGATGATATGATGTAAGCAGTCTTTTTTTTCTTCTTCATGAGGTTCTATAAGATTTTTAGTCTGATTTTTTTGTTTTGCAGACCAAGACGGCTTTCAACAAATGGCCCGTTTTTGAGTCAAATCTGATATTTTCCAAAGCTGCAATAATTTGGTATAACTCTTTGTTAGATGTAACAGCTTCAAAGATGTGATTTATGAGGCTCAGTGACATGATGCAGACTGCAAACTAATATCTAGCCTACAGGATAGTTTTGAGGAGAAAATGAAGTCAGCTTGAACTTGCTGAGCAGAATTTGGCTGAACCTTGGCAAGCACAACTTTTTCCTTTTTTGCCAACATGGTGTGTCATAACAGACTTGAAAGAAAATACTTGCAGAAAGACTGCCAGTTTTCTCCAGCAACCAGCTGAGCAAAACAGGTTGATTCCCCTCCAAAAAGTTCACTAAGAGCTTCTTGTATCATAGCTTACTTCAGATTCAGGTTCAGAACTGGAAATTACTATACAAGCATGTGGCTTTGTATTTACAAGAACCAAATTAAAGTAAAAATTTTGAAGCCTGTACTTGTCATAAAAGTCTAAAAACAAGCACTCCCTAAAAAAAGAAAGGGAGTTTTGTAAGTGTGCAGAAAAAGCAGGGGAGAAGGGCCTAAACTTGGATTTTGAACAAGCAGCAGTGCAACAAAGTTCAGAGACACAGTTTTGAGATGAAGCAGATATTTTTCAGATTTTTTTTCCACACAAGGGGATTTTTGAAAGAGAGCAGAGCCGTATCTGGGAATGAAAGGAAGGAAGCCGACTTTCAAATGTAGGAAAGATGTTCAAAATTAAAGATAAGACCATTCACCCATACCAGGTGTTAATCAAATCGCATGTTTCAGATAAAAGCTTGGTGTGAGATAACTGACAGGCTCAGTTTGGTGCTACATACTAAACTAATGTCAGTATGTGGCAGTCAGTACGGGGGGAGTGGGTAAGGGGGGTGAAGGGGGCACTCCATTGAGAGTTCCCAGTGGGTTTGCCATTTAACTCTACTGACTGACTCAGCATGACACAATCTTGTTTTTAAAAATCATTTTTGCTGTTGACCAGAAATGAGGGAGCCAAAAAGCATTCAATAAAACTACTTAGTTTTGACATTTTCCATACAAAGCTTCTCAGTGTCAGCAGCAGTATGTCAGCTCTATCAAAAAGTAGATCTATTGATGTGTGAGGAACAAGGTCTTAGGCAGGTTTATTATTAGTTTATATTGAAGCCATTTACCTTCTGTGTAAATGTGAACTCTTTGCCAAAGAGCAGACAGATATGAATCTGCATCCAGGTCTGGTGGGTCACAAACACCCACACAGAAACCTGGGAGCGACGGAGCGTCAGTGCAAGGTCAACATCCATAACAAATATCCTGTCAGACTGTTTCTCATTCCACCCACTAAACAAAATGGGGGAAAACATCTAGGCGGAACTACCTCAGCATTTTAAGGCACAAACAGCTGTACACGTCAGGGATGGGTATTTTTAGATAGAAAATGTCAATCATCGGTTAAAATTAACGATCAGTTATTGATTGATTGTTACTGACGCACTAACTTCATCAACCTGAGGGACCTCGCTCCATTCGCGTTCTTAAAAACAAAAATTAAAAAAGTGAAAGGAGTGAGGTTCAATATATTATTCCCACTGTTTTAAGTTACATTGATCACACAAATATGCTCACTGCATATTTACTTTCGATTTCTACAGTAGCCTTATCATCTTAGTCTATACTAGACTCTAGAGTCTAGAGCTGAAGAACCTCATTATTGAAATACTTTAAAAAATCAACTTTATTTATTTTTGTCTGCATATATTTTAATGGTTAGTACTATAATTTGGTAAAACTTTTATCCAAGGGATATATATATATATCTGTGTGTGTGTGTGTGTGTACATTTTAATCTTGCAGCAGATATTTTCATATGGTGTATTAATGTGGGGTGTATGTCCTTCACCAGTCCTTGACAGCCTAATCTCACATATTTTATTAATATCTGAATTCCTAATTCTTCTTAATTGTGTCTGGGAGGACTAAACCACCGATGTGAAACACAAAAGTACAAGAGTGACAAAAAGACAAGACAGTGATGGGTGCGGTGTGTGTAGTGTGGTGATCACTGTAGTGTGTGTGTGATGTCTTTAATTTACCAAAAAAAAAAAAATCAACTTTAACTTAAACTGTTAAAAAAACATGCGAATATTCCTTTCACTGAATGGTTAATTTTAAAGTACTTTTTATGATCAAGTTATAATTATATAATCACGTAATTTAATATTACGGCATTAGTGGGAGAACAGAATCCGTCAAAATGTCATACAGCTGTTGAAAAAATAATTGACATATTAACTGTTTGTTGTGATTGTGATATAATACAAAGTATCTTAAAAGTCCATATAGACACAAAAGCTACTCAGATCCCTTTCATTGTACGCTACTGATGAGGAAACCTTGGCTTGTGCAGATCCTCGGCTTTAAAGTCTGAGGTGAAAGAAAAAGCAGAAACACACAATAAGCTGTTGTATCAGTTGAGTCGTCAGCTTTTGTTTGAATGTTTTCTGAAATTGGCAGCTAGATGGTTGATTATAGATAGATCGAGGAAGTGCACAGGCTGTTTCCATGCAATCTGGATTTCAGTCTAACATGGATCCGTGCTGCGACGGCCGTGTTAAAGTCACTGGGTGAGATAAATGGCCTCCTATTGAGGCAGATTGCTAACTGTTAAATTTAGAACGCATTGCTGCCGCCCCATCGCTGCCTCCCTGTAGTGCTGCCAAAAAGTGTCTTGTAATGTGTGATTACCTCAACTCTTCAGAAGGCACAAGAGCAATTATCATTTTTGTAAACTTTTGACAGGTTGCAATTTCAGTATTTGCAGAGCCTCTTATTCTCAGAAAGTTGTAGAACAGAATTATTAAGTATTAAAGGCAGACTAACCAAGATATTCCTAAAATAAGACTTTATATACAAAAACATACACTTACAGATGTCAGTCCTTTCTTATATATCTTCTGTGAAATCTTTATCTCAGGGATTTAAATTTGCCATCCACACATTGAACCATTGGCAAGGTGTTGTTCATCTGTAGGAGTTCAGTGGTCTCCTGTCTATTCCATCTACAGATTAGCTGCATTAATGTGATATATAATTGCAGTAAAGCAGAGGTTGTTTAAAGAGTAGTAGGTGATATTTTCCACTGTGTGTAATGTAGAGATTCACATCAAAAGTTTGGTGACTGCTGAATGAAGGACTGTTCTGTTAAAGAAAGAGCTCCATTTCTTCTTTCTCATTTTTAAGCATGACAAACCTGCTTGCACCCCCCACCCCCAAGTAATGCAGCTGTTTTTAATTCTGTATCTTGTTTACAAAGTGCAAAAAAAAAACAACAACAAAAAAAACAAGACATTAATATGTATTTTAGGATGTTCTTGTAAACTTGGAGTGACTGCAGGGTGATGCTAGTAATAAGATGGGCAGTTAAGACCTTTTTCCTTTTTCCAGTTTTTGTCGGTAATTCAGTACTTTCATCCTTTAAGTCCTTGTTTCCTCAGGACCTTAAAGGTTACGCTGTCACTAGGTGATAATTGTTTTTGTCGTGATAATCGGTTGTGTTGAGTGCTATTGTCTGCTGGCAGAAAGGTGGCAGTTTTGTCTCTGCTAAGAGATGTTATTGCGTTCCTTTGTAAGTATCAAAGGAGGTATTTTTGTGCTGTCGAGAGCTGCTGTTACCAGCAGCTGTTCTTCTTTGTTGCCAACGTACTTGTACTGGCAACTGTTAACAGAGGGGGAGGGCCAGTCGGAAAAGACCTCAGACCTCCCAACACAAAAAAGTCATTGATTTTTCCTGTTTGGACCTAACATCCAGGGACTACTGGGTCAAAACAGCCCATAAGCTAAATTCCCAGAGTACCAATTCATCCATGTAAAATCTCAAAACCTGTTTTTGGCTGCCATCCAAGCATCC
The DNA here is from genome assembly GCA_028564865.1 of Zenarchopterus dispar. Taxonomy (NCBI): domain Eukaryota; kingdom Metazoa; phylum Chordata; class Actinopteri; order Beloniformes; family Zenarchopteridae; genus Zenarchopterus; species Zenarchopterus dispar. The sequence continues at coordinate 2,965,464 of JAOWBL010000021.1, read as the reverse complement.
ATCTGAGTCACCAGCTCATTGACTAAGACTACGACTGACTCCTTCAGCTTGCTGCCTGTGGTGTTCGTCTGCCATCCACCCTGACATGCACAGCTCAGACCAACTCTAAAGGGTGAATGAATAATTGAAAAAAGCACCCCCTTGTCTGAAACCAGTGTCCATAGGGCCATCATCTTTTTCTGTCTGTGTATAAAGTAGAAATGTTTGGTATAAGCATAGGTGTTCTGTTTATATTAGCATGAATTAGTATTTCTGGAGTAACTACCTCGATATGTACTTCTGTACATTTGGATCTGGGGCAATCCTAATAGTGATATTTAATATTTCACAAGCAACAAGCAAAGTTTCCACCAGATCAAAAATACCTCTGTTTTGGAAGCAGAAATTGTGCCAATGGCAGTTGCTAAGAAACTGCTGAGTTGCTGGTGTCGAACAGTTGTAATTACACTAGTGGAATAGGATTCATTTGTGAATAATTTATCTAGAATGTGATGGAGAGACGAGCACAGGGAATGTTGCATTCCTGTATGTGTCAAGAAGAAAATAAACTGTGATGAAAAGTCCACTAATGAAGCCATTTGGAAGACCTCCAGCAATGCAAAATAATAGATAGCTTATCATCAAGAGTGGTATAAATATAAAGCTTTTAGCCAGAACAATCGTCAGATAAAGATAGTTTACAGCAGGATTCGGCCGGAGAGACGAGACATTTCCCCAACTTCTTATCATGAAGAAGACTAGTCCAATGAGACCTGACTGGCTGCTCTACTTTGTGAAGCAAAATGTTAATTGCCCATCGTCTTTAATATATGCATAGTTCAGAATTACATTATTTGATATTCATGCAAGAAAATACATTTAATCTTTCCGTCAGCCTTCTTCTTCAAGAAGTGTAGGTTTGCAAGGATCATTAGTAAAAAAAATTCATTGACTGCACCACACAGAATGAGATTTTACCTGAACCTAGGGCTGTCATGATGATGACAGTTTAGTTGATGAAAAATTGTCATACCAATAATTGCCATTAATGATTTCACTATGTTTTTTAATGATATTTTGCTGCAAATGACTTTCTGTAACCTTTTGCTGTTTGGCTCTTCAAGCAATTTCATGACATAAATGTTAATAGATGTTCATCAAAACATGGCTGATGAAAGAGTTGAAGTTATATGCCTTTATAGTAAAAGAAGTTGATGGATGCAGTGGGTGACAACATCCTAAACCAGTTTGGAAATATTGCACTGGCGAAGGTCCATTGCTTTTGTTAACTCAAGCTTGCTGGTTTTCTTTCACAGGTAAATAAGAACGATTCTAATGATAATGCAAAAAATGACTTCGGTCAGCTGGCATAAGTACCATCAAGTGACTTTTTTTCTTAATATAGCAGCAGCAGCAGCTTCAGTGTTTACTGTGATTCAACAATCAACATCTTCATGATAAACACATTCAGGAGGGGACGACCTCAGATCAGCTGGGTGCGTATGTTGTCCTTGAACAGGAAGACTGGCCGTTTGATCCCTTGCTCTGCTTCAGAACACTAAATCATCATATTACCCCAGATATGGTGTGTCATTGAAGGAAAAAAAAAGCTTTGTTGAAACAAGACAAGATGAAAGAGGCACTATAAATTTAATTCAGGTTCTAAAATTTTTTATTAATACCCGAAAGGAAATTAATTATTGCAGTAGTTTTGATGATTTAAGTCTCTTCAAGGAGTCATTGTAGAGGTTTATTGCTCCGGGTTGTTCATGATCTTCATTTCATGAAGTATCCTCCTTTGTAGAATCAGCTCCAGCACAGGCCTGAGAACAGAGCCAGCCTTCATCAGTTTGTTCAGTTTCTTTAGTCACTGGCTCTGATGCTGCTCTCCCAGCAGATGACTACAGATGTGATCCACAATCCACAACAGTTATAGAAGATATACAACGTCTTGCTGCAAACACTAAAGGACCTAAGCTTCCTCAACAAGTAAAGTCTGCTCGGTCACCCGTTACAAACATCATCAGTGTCGCATCACCAGTCCAGTCTGTTGTCGAGGTGACAACTGAGGTATTTATACTCCTCCACCACGCCCACTTCCTCTCCCATGTTGGAAAAACGGCTTCACTAAGTCCTCAGAATCCACAGTCATCTCATTTGTCTATGCCAGTGATTCTCAATCCTGGTCCTCGAGTACTGCTGCCCTGGCTGTTTTAGATGATTCTCTGCTCCAACACAACCCTGATAGCCATGGCTGTGGCATTTACAGAGTTGCACAGAGCTTGATGACAAGCTAATGACAACCAGTAATTAAAATCAGGTGTGTTGTTACAGGGAATCATCTAAAACATGTGGGGTGGGGGTACTCGATGCCCAGGTCTACTCCGTCTTTGCCATTTACATTTTTGTGTCATTGTTTGAGTTTCTCTGTAAGTACACAACCAGCCACTAGGGGCCAGTACAGCTTCTTTTCCTGCACTATCACCGCTCACAGTGCAAAGTTTCCTTCCATTTACACCTGGTGTACACCTGGTATGTAGCTCAGACATAGCAAATAAAGTATATTTTATGCATCTTAGAGCTGATAAATGTTGAGTATCAATTGGTTTTACAGGCAATGTGGCAAACTATTGTTCTACCTGACTTCAAAACAAAAAAGAAGACATAGTAGTGGAATATTCCAAAAAAGGAAAAAGAACAAATTTACCAATCATGTTTCTTGCTGTCCACATCGACACGACACATAGTTAGATTTAGGGTGGGGTGGATGTAAGTCTTTGTCGTAACCTACGTCATTGGGTTCACACCTGCACCTTAGCTCCTGTGTAGTTTTGACACAGAAGTATAAACCTGGCTTAACATTATACAGAACGTATCCAGTGGTTGGCTAATAAGAGACCAAAAAGTCAGATTTGAGGTATCTTTCACAAGTTCACCCAACAATCAGTACATTCAGCTAAAGGTTCTTCTAGGTGTCATCAAGCAAGAGACTGTGCACACCCTGGACTGTTCATGACCAAACCACATCAGTTATTACTCTTTGTTAATATGTGAACCATTCATTCTTCATGAAATGCCCTCAAGGTCAAACTGGTGACACAGTCAAGAGTAGATTTTATGCACAAATGAGCGATGTAATGCCCAGCTACCTTTCAAATGGGAAACACAAAAAAATAGCTCTTGGTATTTGTAGAGGCAAAATTGAGAAAGACACACCAGTGCTATAGCTTTTTTTTAACATTTACTAAAAATATCGAGAGGCATAACCTCTTTTTAAAGCTGTTTGATTTAAGATCCACCTGTATGTTTGCTTTGAATAAAGTCCCCTCAGTCGGGGTGGACAGGCTTTACAGGCTGCAGCTCTTTGTCTGATCCGACACAACATGCACTTGCCCACTGGACCTTCTTCTCCGCTTCCATTTTAGTTTTCCTCCTCATCTCTTCCTAAATCCCCCTCTGAACCCTGAGCCAATCACAACAAGGCAAATGGGGTTTATTTGCAAAGCGATTACTTCAAAGGGCAGTTCTTCCAGAGATGAGCAGGAAGCAAACTAATAACCCTCTATGATGAAAAAGGTAGGCATAATACTGTTTTATACCTCAAGTGTCCCATCTGTGCCTCATTTTTCCCAGCATGGAGATTGATTTTGATATGAGCACACCTGTGGCTGACTTTTCATTTTGATCATCTTAAAAAAAAAACAAAAAAAACCCCTTGAGTCTAGATTAAGTTTTATCATTCATGTATTCGATGTGATTGGATCGAATTCCATGGCAACCTGGCTGATGTCACATGAAGGAAAGCTGTAAAATAATAGCTTAAGACATTTTGTTAAAAACTGTATATTCACAACCTTTACAGAGCTTGGAAATGTCATATTTTACATATGCAAGAGAGTTCTGCAAAAAGCTTAAGGTTTGCCTAGACTTCTTGAGATTGTTTTTTGTTTTACATAAATCATTCCTTCCTTTTTTTTTTTATATTTTAAATAGTGCATCTTCTGAGTTTCACAGGACTTCATTTCAGTAAAATTTACTTGGAATCAAACATAAGGGAACAAGATTAGTCAAACATTAAAAATCCTGTGAACTTAAGCATTTGTGTGAAGTGATAAAAATGTCCAGCTATTTTCCAAAGTCATAAGTATAAACTGTCAGTGAAACTCACTGACTCAAAGGCACATAAAAATTCAAGTGAAAGACATCTTGATTGTAGCCTGGTAACTGGCTGCAATATATGTCATAAATCCTGCCCACTTCATGTCAGACTAAAAAAAAAAACAACCTAAAATTATCCCTCAAATGATTTTTTCTCAAAGTTCATATGCCCTTCATGGATTTTCAGGAGCTGTCATTTCTTATAAGTCATGCTTTAATTCTCTAATTGATGTCATAAAAGGGGCTGTAACTGACACCGTTGATTGACAGCTGCCCTGATCAATTCAGGCTCTCTAGCTGCTCCAGTAAAGCAAGAAGGTGAGATACAGCATGAGTGCAAACTTTACATAACTGCAGTTACATTTCAAACCAGAAAAATGTCAAGTTCTGTTGTTATTTAGACCTATTTGAGAGACTATTGCAGCCTTTTTGTGAAGGTAAATATATGTTATTAAATCATTGTTACCAGCTATTTGGCAGATACAAGCAATCTACCAATAAATAGCTGGTAGTTACATTGTATTGAGAAAATATATTGTGTTAACATATAAATAAAGCTCTTCTGGCCCAGTACTTTTTCTTGTGTTTAAACTCTAACTGTATCCAGGAGGGTTTTAAAATGTGCAGCATTCATGTAAGGATCTGAAAATGTTTTTAAGGCAAACTGTCATTAAAAATTAATTTGTCCTGTAAGATGAGCCTCACATGTTTTTGTATTCTTTTTTCTGGGTTTCGTGCAGTAAACTGTTGGTTTTCTTCATCCTGCTGTGCAGAGCTGAAATGGTGAGATTCTTGCCTTTTTTTACAGATGTATTCTGTTAACACTAGAGTTTTAGAAAGGCTTAATGGTTCTTATTGGCTCCCAACATTCCTGAGTAACTTGTGTAGTTTGGAGGTTCACTGCTGTGCTGCTGTCTGTATTTGAAGACTGCATTGACACTGAGTTCTGATGATTACTGCTGAAAATCTGGTTGGAGCTGGAAGTTTTAACGTTGCCTTGGGCAAGAGTGAGCTGTCAAAAATAAATAAATAAATAAAAAGCTGCTGGTTCTCGGTCTGATACTGGGTTAGCTTTAACCACAGTGATGGATTCAACAAATGAAGTTGAGAGGAAGATTAAAGTAGGAATTAACAGTACAAAATGCAACACTGGGTGAGTCTGTCAAAACTGTCTGACCGAGGCTGGAACAATAGTTAGAGGTTCTTTACCTACCTGACCACCTATGTCACCTACTTTCTAGACTTTTGCTGATAAATTGACATCCTGTTGCACTTCCTCTGTCAAACTGTGAGATTTTCTAATGAACACTTTTCTATTAGTACAGTTATTAATGACATTTTTGTAAGTTTTATGACAGAGCTGTCAGTTATAAAATGTTCTCAAAAACACCGAACTTATACAGTTTTTGTTTATGTAATATTTACCTCTGGCTACATGGCACGTCATTTCAAAGCACCACTGCATTCACAATGAACATATGAAATGCATCAACAGGAGCGTCCTACCCCAATTATAAAAAACCCTAGACAGTTTCTCATCCAAACATTTGCACAAACACATCATAAAGCCCTTCTTTTTAAATATGTATGCTCTGCTTTTATATGCATGTGCTTTTATCGCTACAAACACAGAACATCTGCATACTGAGAGCTACATGGAGGTGCAGGGTCAAGGTGGATGTTCATATAACATATTCCTGCTTCACATTAAGTTAAAGGTATATACGAGCACCAAAATAGAGGTCTAATTTATTTTTTATATGGCCAAAAGAACATCTAATATTGTCGCTGAAATAAAAATATGTACTGAAAAACAAAATGTACTTAAAAGAAGAAAAACATGGAATTTTTTTTTTTTTTTAAGTAAGTAAGTCTCATTTTCTTTTCTGAAATTTTTTCTCTTTTTTTTCTTTTTTTTTTTAAAACCTGGACTGGTGGTTTATTGGGTTTGGGTTTAAATGGGAAAATTTGTGTGTCATTTGTTATTCTGTTACTACTACAGTCTCCTTGTGATGTTTAGCTGTCACCATTATGCCCTGATAAAATTTGGTTAATATTTCTGTTATAATAGGATTTCCTCAACTTATCCAGAACTGCCTGTTTGGGACCTCACAAACTACTTTTGATGTTTTTAGCATGTGTCAGTGTTACTGTTAAACACTGACATCCAAACAACACAGGCAATTTCATCATTAATTAGATGAAATGAGATTGGTTCATAATGAGCAAGATTGCGTACAGCTGGACTAGAATTTGATTAATTTATCTAAAGTGTCTTGGAATAACTTGTGAATTGGCATTGTGCACATTAAATAAAACTTTAAAAAATCGGTTTAAAAACAATCAAAATCTGCAAAATCTGTTGAACCCATTTAACCAGTAATCATCTTGAGGAGATTCTGTAAAATAAAATAAATGTGCCTTTTAAAGAATTTTGATGTCTCCTGACTGGGAGTTTTTTACTGTATATTGTTGTTTCTCTGCGATCCAAGAGCACAAGCTTCCCCACCCTGCAGAATAATCCTGACTGGAAGGAGAAGGGCAATCTGGAAAGCAGCAGATTTGTACACACAATGGTGAATGGGAGTGCAGAAATGTTGAGCTGAGGGCAGTTTTTTAGGGAAAACAGTTTAATACCCGAGTGCAAAAATAAAGAAGCATCATCCCAGTCTGGGAAAAAAGGCAAACACCGTTATCAAAGATAGTATTATAACTCCATAGCTTATGTAATAAAATAACGTGTGAAACCCTGATATGTCTGTCGTTAACCCTAAATCCTGCTCAACAAAGCTTTTCTAGGTGGGTTTAACTTGACACACGACTTCATCGTTTTATAAATTAGACATGCCTGTAGGTACTGTTGTACTTTATCTTGCTCTAATGAATGAAATTAGTTTGTTTTCTTCTTGCTTTAAGAACTCAACTGCTCTAAGGAAGCAACACCAGTGTGTCTGGAAAAACCCGAGATGAAAAGCTGAAAGCAAGTTCAGTAAAGGCTTCATTCTTAAAGGGCTGCAGATTTCCCCTCTGGCCGTTTTCCAGCAAGAATGAAATCAGAACAACTTTCTAAACCTCTTAACAATACACCAAGCTTATAAAAGTGTCTTTTTTATTTACTGAAAAAAAAAAAAATCCTCCAAAGCAGCCTAATAGGAAAAGCCACCCAGTGTCCTCTGGTAATAGATGTTCTCTCAACTATTCTTGTAATTTCATGGTCTCATACCTCTCAAGTTTAGGAACTTCCAGCAGTTTTAAACCCTTGGGAAATAATTGTGTTTGATTCCTATGCATATGGTGAGGTAAAAGACAGGTATTTTACAAATAATAATAGTAATTTTAAAAAGTAATCTTAACATATGTCAGACTGAGTATATGTGTAGCCTCCAGGGATTTTTCTTTTTTTTTTTTAAACCAACCTTCTCCCCATAGAAGCATTAATTTTGTATATGTATTATCTCTCTGGACTTCAAGGGCGGATAAACTCAGGCTATGCATATGTTCCCATGTGGTGTCAGTTTTGGCCCACTCAGACGTGATGAGGTTCAAAAAGAAAGACCATGTGACTTGCATTACTGTTTCTGACTCATTTATGAAGATTATTAATAACAGCAGAGTGAGGGGGGAGCAGTGGAAGACCAAACCCAGTGCCCCCCGCAGCACACAGTAAAATGGAGGACTTGGACATGATGTAATAAACCTAGAGAGGTTTTGAGTGACAAAGTAAAATTACTCAGTTGTGGTACTTGATCAATATAAGTAGGGATCAAAATGATATTCAACTTTCGATTCTAAAATGTCATGTCATGCAATAGTAAAGTCCATTAGTAAAGTGTTGGTGTTTTAGTTGTCTTGTGGACTCAAATAAAAAATGGTATTTATTTTAACATTTGAAGCTGTCTTGTTAACTGGCCAGTAAAACTAAGCAGTGACCGAGTTTCTGTATGACCTCTTAATGGCATGTTATCTGTAACAGTAGATGATAAGTGGAGTGGAGAGCTGACAGCTTCAGCTCTGCTTTTGTCACTGTCCTGGTACCTCACTCAAGATAATTAGTTGCGGGAAAGTGGAGTGTCTTGTCCTTTTCAAGCGTGTTTGTTGATCAAAGGCGTTTGACGGACACACTAATCTCTATTGACTGGCTGCAGAGGAGCAGTTGCCTCGGAGTGTGGAGTGGCAGCTGACTTTAAACAAGGCATGGCTGCCTTCATTTACTTTTCTTTTTTATCACTTTTGTTCAGCTTTAAGATTCCTACTTGTAAATCAAAGAAGTTTTCAGACTTTTCTTGATTTAAAGTAAAAGAATGCTGCGTAGTGCAGTCTAGTGTGCAGTGGTTTATCAGAGTTACTTTTTATAAAAAACACCTGCCTGTTCAAGGAAGTGGCAGCTCTGTGGGTTTTTCATGACAGCTGACCTCTTTAACATCACCCATAAACATAATGATCGTGAGAAAAAGGCATACATTTATGACAGAATTTCACTTGAAGGTCCAAAATGTTTTCTGAAAAAAAAAAGTCCCTTTTGATAAATAAAGAAGATGAAAGTCTCCACTCTTTTTCAAACTTAGATTTGAACAACCAAATTTATCTAAATAATCAAATAAGTTCTTAAATCTTTCCTTTGTTCTCCGTCTCCATTATTTTCCTCCTTTGTAGAGACTCTGGATCTGACAGCTTAAAACGTTGTTGAGTAGGATAACAGATACTGTGTAAGATGGCTGCCTTTTGGGGAGTTTCACTCCGTGTCTGCTGGTAAAACCTTTGGGGAAATTAACTGAACTGCCAGCGTTTTAAAGAGCAACTTGCAGAGGACTTTACAAGTGCTCGAACTTCATGTCATTGCGGGGGAGTAGAAAAATTTTCACAAGATTAAGGAAGGACACTGTTGCTGGCTACGGAGTTATCGTTGTTTGTGGACCTGTCCGTGGTGTTGTCACCAGGCAGGATCCTGCTTTGCTTCCCTGATTTGACTGGATCAGGCGTGTTCATGATGGCCACAAGCAAGTGCATTTTCAGTTAACGTCTCAGGCTTTTTACCCAAATCCAATTTTTCCACTTCCCTCACCAGATGTGGACGGCGTGACTCAAAGAAGAGGCATTAGCCGTTTTCCATACTCAAGGCTGCTAGAAACAAGCACAATAACAAAACTGCTGTCTTTATGTTTTTATAGATGTCACTGTGAAAGAGGTCCATATTTCATAACACTGGTAAAAGATAAAGTAGTGTAGACTTTCTCCTGCTGTGTCTCTGAGCTTTCGCCTGATGACACATTTATGAAACATTTTCAGTATTAAAAGGGACATTCTGTACTTGGCATTTTGTTGGACTGAAAAGTGACTGGCTTTTCTTTTTTTTTTCGACAATTAAACTCACCCGGCTGTGTAAAGACTCAAACATAAGACACGAACATATACAGTGGCAGGAAAAGCAAGTTCTTTGAAATAAAGATTAAATGGATTAAGTCTTTATTTCCAAATTCTTAATCAAAAATAATACAGTGGTAGTCCCTTAATATTGAATAATAAAAGCATTCTTATAATCTAATTGCGTAGAATAAATTAACCAAAAGATTGTCAAATTTAGCATTATCAACAAAAAACAAAGTTTTGGATATGAAAGTGGACACGGTGTCATAGATATAAGTCTGGCCTCTCTTTAATACAACAAACCGCTTATCAAACACCCTGACAGTTACAAAGATTTTAGTTGTGTGCACTGATGCTGCCTTGGAGACAAACACATTGTGCTCTACCTGCTGTATCGACACCCAAAAATAAAGACTGACTTGAAAAAAATAGAAATGTGTCTTGTCATAATTATAAGCGCATTTTATTCTGCCTGAGTGAAAAAAAATGTTTAACACATCCTTTGTTTTAAGTTAACCTTTGCAAAGTAGTACACCCGGAGACCACTAACTCCACAGACTCCTGCAAGGAGGTGGTGAGCGTGTGGAGGAGTGGTACCGCGGTGACAGGAGTGGGGATCCAACCACTGTAAAAAAGGAAACTTTGTTTGAAAGATCAGTACTCCCTTCCTCGCTCATTCTCAAGCGTGGTCGACCACTACCAGCTTTACTCTGTGTGACGCGAATCCCCAGCAGGCTGAACCCAGCATGAATGTTGTTTACAGACTAATCCTTCAGCACTCATGATGGCTCCTGAGATGACTTTGACACAAATAAGAACCTGTGAGCGCTCAGCCAGTTGGAAAGATTTAAATAATAATATCCTGAGCCATTGTCTGATATCTATAAAGTATTTGTTACTTTCAGCTTATTGACCCAAGACTATGTGGTCGTAGTTATTGTGGTTTTATTTTGACTGGTACAATGTATTATTTTATTTTTATTGCATTTCAATATGTGGTCTAGTATCATACATTTAAGTACAACAAAGGGCTTTTGTTCAGAATGAAATATCAATTTCATTTAAGGAATATTTGCTTACTTTTACGAAGAATTGTCCCAGTGAGACAGCTGCATATCGGTTTACTGAACTGTCATGCATCAGCAAGAATAAGACAAGCTCACAGAGCTTCACTGGACATCTTGGCAGAGGTGACTGATTAAAGAAAATAATTAAGGAAGAAAAAAGTCAGTGACTGAGCAAAAAAAAAAAAAAAAGTAAATCTTAGTGTTATAAAGGTGATTTAACCTCTACTGCCTATAGTGGAATTCAAAATGCAAAAAATTGTCAAAATTCCTTTGCTCTTTAGGTTGACCATATCATTAAATATGTGTATGGCGGCTTCTGAGTAGAAATACAGTATTGCCTAAGAAATGAATTTGTTGTGTGAAACAGTGCTAAACCTGCTGTGTCGTGTCTTTGCTCTGGAAAGGTCAGAGTTTGGTAGCAGGAATGGTTCGTGCCTCTGCGGCTCAGCTGCATTAATAGTTTTGTCAGCAAGGAATCCCAGCAAAGTAAATTAAACCTGCATGAGGGAAACATTCGACTTTCACCTCTAGTAGAACGCTTGAATGTCACTCAAAAAAAAAATTATATATATTTTTGACATTGTTAAATATACATACATAAGCATGTCATTATTGGGATTTCAAATTGTACTTGTAGCTCTCATGAGACATCTTCAGGAAGTATTCACACATGATGGATACAAAAACATATTGTACAGATAAACATTCATATGTTCTGGCCTAGTATGGTAACGGTTGCCGTTCACTTTCAGTGATGGACTGCTGACCTGTCCAGGTGTACCCCTGCCTATAG
>JAOWBL010000021.1:2935843-2952019 GCA_028564865.1 Zenarchopterus dispar | reverse complement strand
TTTTTAAAAAGTTCTTCATAAAAATGAACAAAACAGTTTTTTCTTTTTTCTTTTTATAAACTTGAAAGTATGACTTTGCCAGTTATTTTAAGACCATAATGACATGGTATTTCTTAAACCAACACTGACAATTGTGGGGTTGTGGTCATTTAAAGAGTAATATAAAGTGAAAATATATAACCACTTAAAAAACGACTGATCAAAAGTTGTCCATTTTACATGCATGCCGCAGTCGACTCTAGTGGGATTGCACAGCAGGGAGTAAGCTTTGCTTTTTTTTCTTGTACAAATGTGTGCTTTCTCAGCTTGCTCTTTAATTACTTTCTTCACTATAATTAAGAGGGATAGAGGAACACCACAGCAGAAGTCACCAGGGAAAAACACACAGGTCATGTTTGCATCTCAGCATGCAAATCCTTCCAACAGCACATTGTAACAGATTTAATTGATGTTTATCATTATTTTTTAACTGATTTTTCCAAATAAAAAAGCGATCCTTATTGGCTCCCAGCACATTGTGAGCAAAGAGTACAATAAGGCCGTATGCCAGCACCCCTCGTGCCAAGACACATTTGTTGATGGTGCGTTTACCCTGTCATGTTTTCTGTTGGGATGCACCACAGTGTTATTAGTGGAGGAGTTTTAAAACCACAACAGCCTCCTTTTCATCAGGAGCGCACCTTGTAGCCTTATAGCCCTGCCACAGCTGCAAAATTCAGATATTGTAGCCAGACTTTAGGATGTTTAACATGAACATCTGTCCACATTTATTATTGTTTATTTATTTATTACTTAATGAAAAGTTAAGTTTCCAGAATTTTTCCAAAATGCAGTGTATCTTAATCAAAAGACTTGTCATCATCGGTCCAATTTAGAATAATGCACTAATTGAAAGTTCCTTTTGCTCTCAAGTAAAATCATAAAATGTAAAAATTATTGGGCAGATGTTCCATAATCAGGGGTGCACATAGTCAGGGGTCTTCAACTCTGGTCCTGAAGAGCTACAGTCCTGCATGTTTTAGATTCTAAAACATGCAGGACAGCGTTGTTTTATCCTGGTATAAAACAATGGACGAAGCTTTGGGTCACCTGACCCATTGGTTTCTGAACAATGGTTTTAAACCGGTTTTTCTTTGTACAGGGGGCAGCCATGTTGTTCAAGAAGCCGATGGGCACACCCACCGCATGTCAATCAAAGTTAGTGTCGCTCCCAGCTCCCTGAAGCTGAACCCTGCCAAAATATTTGGAGCCACCCTCTAGTGGTCAGTGGAGGAACTGCAATGAATTTTGGTTCCGCATGAGCCTCAACCCAGAAGTTAGATGGTTGGAGCTTGGGCAGGAGCTTTGGAGAGCTGTGAGTAATGTCTTGCAAAATTTGATGAACTGAAGCTAAATTTTAAAAAAGAGAGAACAGAAATTCCTCTGCAACAATGCAGAGGAATTTCTGATGACACAAACAAAATATACTGCTGCTACAGGGAGGTTTACTTTCTCGCCATCCGTTCATCTATCTCTGAGGTAACATAATTTGTCATGGTGTCTGATTACAGAAAATAAAGATCAAGGATAGGTTAGACCTCAGTTTCAGTCTGTATTTTTCCATCATTGTTCTATTTTAGAGATTGTAAGAGACCTCAGATCATCTTCTGTAATCTGATGTGCAGCAGAGGTCTCAGCATTGTGCTTTTTTTAGCTGTTTGCCCAAAGGACAAGTCAATGAGGGCTCTACGAGCTGGTGCCTGAAATACTTTACATGTCAAGCCGACAACTTTCTTTTATGTGCTGAAAAACAAAACAAAAGAAATAAAGGGGGCGGCAGCAGTTATATTCATCAACATACCAAACCTGCTGTGTCTGTGACAATTTGTAAAAACAATGTAGAGAAATCAGATCAACATCAGTTGTTCATTCTGGAAAAATAAAGGTATCATACTTTCACTAGATTGAAAACTGCATGTGGTGTTTGGTTACTAAGGATCATAAAAACTGAATGTACGTATCATATATGTATGTATTCATATTTTTAATGTAGTTTTTAAAAGTTTCTTGTTCAATAAATTCAACATGTTTCCAAAGTCAAGAAGTTATCATTTCTGTGTTGACCCAGATAATTTACTAAGCAGCCTTACTTAAACACAGACCTCAGCTGCTCTCCACAAGCAACAAGCGTTAATTTTAAGCTCTGGAACAGCAGGCGAAAAAGATTTCTGGTCTGCACAGGTTCTTGGATGCATTCACCGTAGTAACTGTGAGTTGGTGTTTAATTGTGGGTTACAATGAAAGCCTGAAACTTGTGTCGAAAATCCATCCCTCCATTATTTAACTGAGCTGGTAATGGGTGGGATATATCCTGGACAGGTTACCAGTCCATAGCAGATGTAGTTGAACAAACTAAATAAACCTGAAATATCCAAAGTGTTCTTGTTAACTGATCTGAATAATCTATAACTGGGTTGAACTTTAATTTTTCTTCCTTTACTGTGTTTAAATAGTGTTTCTTAGATTTGTTTTTCAGTTTACCACAACAAATCTTAGCTATATTTTTACTTTTTATTTTTTTGTGACTTTACCAGACTAGCATGCCATACTTTTGTGTGACTCAACTGCATGTTGTCTTGCGTATGTCCTTTCACGGCTATCTTTAGATATGTTCGTATCTCTAAGACAGAATGCATGTCAGTAAGTGACAAACCTCTGCTATCAATCCCAGTTAACCCCTACTTTAGAAAACACAGGCTCAGAATTACGACCAGAAAGAAACAAGGATTTATACGGTAGGTCTCTCCTAAACTGAACTATAACGTGTTACAGAAATCCAGTGTGCGCGTCTAATATCAATCACTGTACCGTCTACAGTCAGGGTATTACAGAACTTGTTTGCATTTGAGTAATAACTATGGATCATTGTCCTACTATTATCATAAATTAGACTCACAGGACCACTGTGTACCAGATGTATCCTGGTTTCGATGTCCCATTGCTGGATTTTATACACCTAACTTGTCCACAGAGCACAGTTTTGCACAGTGGGAGTGCAACCAGAACCATTCAAAATGCTGATTATAACCAACTGTAGTGTAATTCGATAGTGATTTATATGTGGATGTACTCTGGGACCTCCAGTACATCTCTAAATGCAAACAAGAAATTGTCTAAGGCATGGAGAGCAGCAGCATCTGGCATTCCTAGTTTGCACATGGAAGGATGGAAAGAGCAGCTTCGGTAGAAACCCAGAGTAAATATGAGGGACGTGTGGGGGTTACAGCGCCTTGCATGTTGACACTCTAACAAATGGTAGGGCTGGGGATTGAGCGGTTGATCCTCTGGTTGCAGAATTATATGTTTGATCTACTGAGTACAAATCAAAAGAGCAACAAATTCAAGCCAACTATAAAACAGAAAAACATCAAAGAAAACCAAGTACAAATAAGGCTCTTACATAATGTTGATGGCTCAATAAAGCAAGATCTGACCAATTAAAGCAAACCCAGATATGACCGTGCTCCCAAAGGCTTGCACAGTCCTGAGGCAACTGTAGGCATGTTTCCATTACTTCTACATTTGTGCAAAACCAGACACTGAAAAAGAAATCCTTTAATGGAAACAGCATTAATTTGAAAAAACTCCCAAATAATGAATAAATCTTTTTACACTTCCAGGAGATGGTTTTTCAGATGATTTGAAAATCAAGTTTATTGCAAGAGTGCAATGGTAATGCTTTTTATGAATTTCCATGTCTCTGGCAGAGTTGGACGGTATGTAACCAGTGAATTTAAAGTAATCAAAATCTAGTTTCCAGTTGTTTTTGGCCTCATTACTACAATCCAGTTGTATTGTAACAATAGTTAATCATTATGCATTACATAGGGGCTTTACCTCTGAATAATGCTTTGGACGATCATCTGCCTTAATCATCGGACTATTTTCTCTACAGCAGCAGCAGCAATTGCAATAATTTGTCAAAGGCTAAATAATTTTTTGTTAATCGTCAACATTGAAATATTTTTTTTCATTTCTTTTGAAGAGAAGTCTTGCAGGACGAGATACGCAGAGAGTTACGAGAAGTAGGCTAAAAAGACTGTAATGAACACACTCACCCCTTACCTTTATCGCAAATTCAGAGTTTCAGTTTGGTTTTGCAAAAAAGTGTAATGGAAATGCGGTGTGTTACACTGGAGCAGGGTAAATCTGGACTCATCAGAACGAATGAGCTTTTATTCATACAGATTTCACTAAAACCAAACGTATCGTTTCCAGTGTTGTGAAGCAGAAAGTCCACTATCGTGTTTTTCTATATTCTCCAAACAGCAGGTCTGAAAACTACAACAGTGACGAAACAAAATCTACATTTTTCCCCCTAGTAATATGCTTGTTGTCACATTTATAGCTATCTTTGTGTTTTAGATACCTGTACTGTACATAGGAGTATTGTTGGTCATTATTTACACCACAGCTTTGTTCATCAGTTTCTTTTGGTTCTGCTCTGGATCAAAGTACAATTATCATTTAACAGCACTTTTAAATGAAACCATCTTCACTTTTTGACTGGATGTCAGTAAAAGGTTAAAGTTATTCTTTTCCCAAATGTGTGGCAGGGAGGCCCTGGGAAGTATTAACATATTAATGATGTGCTGTTTTGCATATGAATAGGCCTGGTGTATAACTTCATTCTCTTGCCATTTGAAGGTCAGTCAGTAAAGTTGTGCTACCATGACAATAGCGAGGACTGATGATGGAGTGCAGTGCTTTGTCAGACTTTGAATTGTTTATTGCCTCTTTTATTCTTTTGTAAATTTCATGCTCAGTGGAAAAGTGTGATATGGCGTAGCATTTATAAATAATTGCTTAATATCCTAAATGATACTTCAAACAGCACTCTAGCTATCTTAAGTGTCATTTATTTACATCTCTGGCACATTCGCTGGTCTGAGTGGTATTTCATGGCCGTCTTCCATGAGAGCTGAGGCATGAAATAAATTTTACATGAGCTGAAGCTAATCCGCGGCGGGCTGATTAGGTGCTAAAAAGGGAGTAATTCACCAGATAATGAATACAGCTCAATAAAAATGTTCTGAAAATGTCAGCGATGACATGTAATCCTTCAATAACTGTCATATTTTCTTTTTCTTTTCCTTACTATCTCAAGGCTTTGAAATGACCCCTTTAGAGTTTCAAGAAAGTAAATAAGCTGTGGGTCATATAAACACCAACGTATGTGAAATTTACGATGTGTAGAAAGCAGGTTTTCGACATTAGCAGCATTCACCCAGTAATCTGCAGTCAAGTATGAGAGAGTTTGATAATATCCACTCGTGTGCAGTTGCAGAGTTCAACACATACAATCAGCGTAACATTTATCAGTCAGATTACCTATCCTTCAAAAACGAAAGAACAAGAAACCTGTAAACTGTGACTTGCACTCACTGACCACTTCTCGGGTGCTCTCTCAAGCACATATCTAATCAGCCAATCACGTGACAGCGGCTCAGTGCATGTGGATATATAGACACGGCCAAGATGACATTTGAATTTCAAACTGAGAATCAGAATGTTGAATCAAAAGCATTTAGCCCTATGAACCCTAAGCCTATTTTGCTCAAAATTGCATACTCTTAATAAAATGAGTACATATCTGCAACCACAAGACATTTGAATACTTATCTTGTCATATTAAAGGGAACACTTGTGAGATTTTACAAGATGTTTAAAACCCAGTATGTGTGTTACTGGTCACATTAAGAGTAGCTTGCAGAAGTCCCCAGATCTGAGGATATTGTATGATTGTTGATGCCTGATGGCCTGGTTTTGGATTTTTCCCTGATCTGCTGGGTCTTTTACAATGAACCATCACCAGGTTTTACAGAGAATGGACCGAGAAAGAGGAAATATCCACTGAGTGGCAGTTCCCAGGGAGACAAATTTCTTGCTTATGCCCCAGATCAGAGGAGAATTCAATTCAAAATACCTTATTAATCCCCGCAGGAAAATTAATTGCTGCAGCAGTCATGATTTAGTTCTCTTCAAAGCACATTGTAGAGGTGTATTGCTGTGGGCAGGAAGGACCTCCTGTACTGGCCTGTATGCTCTGATGTGTTTGAGATCTCTGAAAAATCCACACATATCCCTTTCAGACAGAGGGCAGAACCCACTAACTACCATTATTCACTATTATTATTGTTCATTCTATTATTATTCACTATTCACCTTCCACTATTATTTACAACCCGCTAGTACAATTACTGGTAATCCTTTCAATCTGAAACACAGTATTCAGTACGTTGTGACTGATGGTATAGTAGTTTTATGAATAATAAAAGCCCCTGCAAATGATCGTCAGAATTCAGCAGGACAGCCATTCAAAAACACACCAAATTTAGAAAAATAGATAACAGGAAATCAAGAAATGACAACTGCTGTTTGTGTTGAGAAAGAATATAATTGCTAAAATGCTCAATGGAGGCATCGCCAGAAGGATATCACAAAAGATTAGTTCACCGAAATCACCGGGGGAAAAAGTCACGACATCAGCGGTCACCACTGCTTCAGTAGCGGTAAACATGAAAGTTTCGTGCTTTACAACGACCAAAGAGGCATTACACAGATGTTGGGAGACCTTTCAGCTGACAGGACGACAGGAGGGGGGTCAGTAACTCGACTCTGCTCACAGCTACAGGTGTTTCCACCGGTCATGATCAGAGGAGAGGGAGTGGGTCTCAGCCAGTCTCGATTAAGAAGCAGGACAGCAGTGAGAGAGAGGGTTGGACATATTTTTAATGTGCATTTCCAGATCAGTTAGGACCTGCCAGCAGGCTTCTAATCCACATCTACTCACGTTCCTCTGTGAGCTTTTGGGATATGGAATTACTACTGAAGAGACTGGTGTCAGGATCAAGCAGCCAGTTTCAGAATGAAGAAGAGTCTTGACGGCTTTTAATATTCTGTTCAGCACAAATAAGTCTGAATGTTCATGTAATGATATGTAGGTGGTCACACTTTGTCTCTCCTGCTGTGTTAAATAAACACGCTTTGGGTCTGAAAGCAGCAATACTGAACATCAAACGATGGTCACGAGCTGTGGGTAGTGACAGAAAGAACGGGGTCGCAGATACAAGAGGCGGAAATGAGTTTCCTCCGTAGGGTGTCTGGGCTCTCCCTCAGAGATAGGGAGAGAAGCTCGGTCGTCTGGGAGGGGTTCAGAGTAGAGCTGCTGCTCCTCCGCATCAAGAGAAGCCAGATGAGGTGGTTTGGGCATCTGGTGAGGATCCCTCCTGAACGCCTCCCTGGTGAGGGTTTCCAGACGTGTCCCACTGGGAGGAGACCCCGGGGAAGACAGAGGACACGTTGGAAGGACTATGTCTCTTGGCTGGCCTGGAAATGCCTTGGGATCCCCCCCAGATGAGCTGGACAAAGTGGCTGGGGAGAAGGAAGTCTGGGTCTCCCTGCTTAGGCTACTGACCCCGCGACCCGATTACGGATAAGTGGAAGAAGATGGAGATGAAACTAGTTCTAGCATGGAGCCATTCGGT
This sequence comes from Zenarchopterus dispar, assembly GCA_028564865.1. NCBI lineage: Eukaryota > Metazoa > Chordata > Actinopteri > Beloniformes > Zenarchopteridae > Zenarchopterus > Zenarchopterus dispar. The sequence continues at coordinate 2,944,493 of JAOWBL010000021.1, read as the reverse complement.
CTTCCAATAATTATCTACACCTCCTTATTCATATTTAGGGTCACAGAGTTCTGCTGAAGCCTGCTCCAGGTCTGTTTGGGTGAAAGGCAGGGCTACACCCAGTTTATCGCTCTACTGAGGGACCACACATCCAGAAAAGAACATCCTGTCTTATATCAGTGGTTCAGGCAGTTGGTGGTGATGTTGAGCATGTGGGGAGCTCTTAACGCCTTTTAGCAGTAATTAACCATTGTTTAAATACCATAACCTACTAGAGTGTGTTTACTAATTCTGTCCATCCCTATTATTACAGTGCGGCCATCTTTTGATGCCTACGTACTGACGGATAAAGGGTATGTAACAACGCTAAAAATATTCTCAAACCTAGTTTCTAGTGAGATCGCTGTATCTAAATGCCCTCAGCAGTCACCTGATCGTGATCCAAAAAAAAAAGCAGCTTTGGGAGGGGGTGAAATGAGAGATTCACATCATGTATATACAGCTGATAAATTCGCAGAAACTACATGATGCTGATGTTAGAGACAAAGAGACAAAGAAGAGAAGGACAGTCATAACTGGTTGTAAAATGGTCCATAACAGTCTATACTGCACTATCTTCCAAACGGTTGAGGGTACAGACTCCCATCCAATAAACAGTGTCAGGCCTTTTGTCTGCAGGAGGCGAGCCACTCAGATGACAGTGTGACAGTAACTATTGTGTGCCAGTCCTGAGATGGGTACTTTATATTACACTGGCAAAACAGTGGCAGCCTGTGGCACCGCAGGGCTGTCAGCACAGTCTGTCGGCACGCGTTGGGAGAGCAGATATGACATTTAGCTGGACGTTGCCCTGCTGGTCCTTTCTTTGAGCAGGAAGGAAGGATAATGACATGGCTCACTCTCCTAGTTAGAGAGGTGCACTCTGCGCCCATGACCTTTAACATATATGTCACAATATTTGTCACACTCATTTATCACGAGCACGCTTTTATGAATGTCCCGCTCCTCTCGTGGCCGCAGTAGCTCATCTCCGTGCTGGAGCGAGGAATCGATATTTAAATGTCAGCTTTGGCATTCTTCTCATTGTGTGCACGAGCTTTTGTGTGACTCTGTGTTGTTATGCAGATTACAGAAGTCAAATAAAAATTTCATCGGTGGTTCGTGATTAAGCAGGAAACAGTAGAGATTTCGAAGCAGTTTTAGGATGACAGAAGTTTTGAGAGAAAACTCTTACAATTTATTGATACGAGCAAGAATTTCTGGAAATTCTAAAAATAAAATTGTTGTGGCAACATTGAAGGCAACAATTGGTATTTTCTTGGTACCATGATAATTTAACAGGAAAAAGTTTATTTCTTTTTTATAAACAGGATTTAACAGCTCGAGGAGCTCATGCTCCTTCAGGGCTCTCCTGGAAGCACCTCGAGGCTGAAACCTTGCTAAAAACCTGAAAATCCTGGAATATGACTGCTAGTCTTTTTTCAGGACAGAAAAAAAAACAATTGACATTTGAAACAATTCATTAGGCCCATTTAATAGGTGAAGGATTGTTTTTAATGTTTCATTGCTATAGAACAAGCTTCCAATTTGCATAAAGGAGGCGTACACCACCTCCACCTTCAAAAACAAACTTAAAACATTTAAAACATTTCTGTTTAGGAAAGCCTTGGGGCCAGTAGTCATAACTGCAGCTACAGGCTCGTCTTAAACATAGCTTTGTCCTACGCTGCAGAGGGACACCAGCATGATCCACCAAGCGATGCTCCTCACTCTTTGTTTCTCCTTTTTTTTCCTCTCTTTTTCCTTTTCCTTTTCTTTTCTTCACCTCAATCCACAGTTATTAATTAGAAGTATCTTGATTGTGCTCCATTGTTCTTGTAGTTTCTTGAGCTGGTCCTCCCCCTCTTTTTCTCTTCTGTAGATGTTTGCAGGCCAGAGCTTCCAGAGCTGCATGCTGACCTGCAGTCCCGCCATCTGACCATCCCAGTGTTTACCTCCACTTATCTGTATAGATGTCTCTGTTGGATATCTAACATGCTGACCTGCAGTACCCCCCTCTGACCACCTCCGTGTCTGCTGTCCACAGCTGTTAATGTACGCGTCTCTGTTGTACATCAACTAACCATGTAAGAGTATATAGAAGTCTCAGTTCTCCAGCTCCAGGACTACTAATATATTTTGTCATATGTATCAATGACAATATATATCTGTGCTTCTCCTTTCTCTATGCTTCACTCTGTCTTTCATGTCTCTCTTTTCCTGGTCCATCCATGTGGTCTTCAGCAGGAGGGTGCTCCTTATGATCCAGGTCCTAATCAAAGTTTCTTCCCTCTTAAAGGGGAGTTTTCTTTGTCACTGTTTGGCCTAAGATTTTTCTCCCATGAGGGGAGTTTTTCCCTGCCATTGTTTATTTATTAATTGCTTGGGGGTCTTGTTCTGGGTCTCTGGAAAGCACCTAGAGACAATTTGTATTGTAATAGGTCCTATATAAACAAATCTGAATTAAATAACATTTTGTGAGAGCTTTCACACCAAAGATATGTAGATAGTAAGTGCTCCACGAGTCAATAATGATTGTTGTAACCGGACTAAACAAAATTGTCATTGTTTTGAATAAAGTATGACATATGAATATTAAAAAGCTGTCACAATTTGTAAAACGATAGACTGAGAAGAAATCAGGGGGGAAAAAATCTTCCTTTATCTGGCTTTCACTGCGGCACGTGTTCGTGGTAAATGATGCCCTGCTCCCTCTCAGGTTACTCACATCAGAGTGTCATGATGATGTTTCACCTTGTAAGATGTTTACTGCTTGGATGAAAGATGGAACGGAGGTTGGTGTTTGTAGCATAAAAGAGCAAAAATTAGCAAGTGGAGCAGAAAAGGAGCTGCACAAACACGAGCTGCAGGGTGGCTTCCAATCAGATTGTAGCCATGTCATCAGGGAAGTCAAGTGGCTCAGATTTACATGAAGTGCATATTAAAGGGAGATTATAGTGGTGAAAGTAGGTTCAAATGCTAATCCTCTTCAACAGGCACAAGAGGGCTGATTATGGGAAAGATTTTAGTGTGACACGGGGTTTTCCTCCAACTGCTACAGATATGAATAGGAAATATTTGTTTGTTTTTAATTTATGCATTTTTTTCAGGTAAATATACACGCAACTGGCTACACAAAGAAATAAAGCATCATTTGAAAATGGAAGAAGTTTTCTATGCAATTAGTAGTACTCAAAGGCTGCAATTATACAGTTGTTAATGGGTTTTTCAGAGTCATAATGTCTTCCTGGTGTTATCGTCATGACCACCAGTGAGAGGTTGTTGTCACTTCTGGTAATGCCAGCCAATCAAAAATAGCCAAAGTCTGGAAGTGTGGAATTAGCACAAGATTTGATTGTAATCTTGGGAGAAATGACCACACTTCATCCCCAGATGAAACGTTAGTCCTGAAGACAAGAATGACTCCCGCTGTGGGGAAGTATTTTGTATTTGATAAGAGATCTGCAGAAAAGGCTGCTGTGCAAAACATGGCACAGTCCACTAGCCATGAAAATGATGACATCGCAAACCACTCCCAGCATTTTAAGAATGTTCACTACAAATGCAAAAACATCATCTGAAACTAGTGTTAATGATTCTGCTAGTCAGCAAAATCATGATTTCTGAGTTGTTTCTGACAGTAACACCAGTAAAAAAAAATTTTAAAAAAACTTCATGGGGGAACAGGTAGATAACCCACATTTTTGTTAAATGTTTATTAATATAGCAACTTTGAACACCTTAAAGCAGCACAAACTAGTTCTTTTTAACGATAAAATTAGGGTTGGATCTGTTGTTTAGTGGAAACTTTTTTCCTGCCAACAGCCTGTTCCAGTGCTCTCACTCCCGGGTGGCCATGAACATCCCCTATAATAATGCTTAAGTTCATTTTAGTTTTAAAAACTAACATGTTGTTAAAATAGCACACCATGAACCCCAGGATACTTTATGTTCAGCGACAAAGTGGCAAACAATATTCTAGAAATATAGATGAACTGCAAGCTAATTTAAATGTTCTTTAAAGGTATGTCTAGTTACCATTCGTTGGCGCTCATTAACTTTTGCTCAGAACTCTTAGGCCGCCAGTCAAATCAGTCTCTGGGTGGAGTCAACATGATGACGATGGAGCGGTGACGTTGTAATCTAGATATGAATAGCATAGATGGCTGCAACTGAGAAACAGAAGTCTGTTTGAATCAGCTTTGGCATCAACAGCTATAGACTTGGACTTTTATTTTGAAAATTGAACAAAAAAGGGCACTTAAATCATTACTTTGAAAGGTTGAACTATTTGTTTTTTTGCTGACAAACAAATGTTTAATTTACCAGTCATCTCCACTAGTGGCTAAACAAATAGAACATAGTGAAAACCCACTGGTGGTTGTTGTCTCTTCGTTGATCGCCCTAATGGAGGATCAAGTAAAAGACAAATATTGACTTACGGCCCTGCAACTTGCTATCCACAATGAGGGTGAGATTCAAAGTGCCCGATGCCAGCTGATATTCTGCAGACCTGAATCCTTTTTTTTTTTTTTTTCGGATAAAATGGTAAGAAATTTTGGCTACCAAGATCTTCTTCACATAAGTTTCTCACCTCTCGCTCTTGTTGACAAAAGGCTGGCCATCAGTTTCACTATCTTCAGTGTTGATCTCCAACTCTGTGTTACCTTCAAATACATCAATTTATTCATCAAAATATCTAAATATAAGAGTAAGACTTATGACATATGCAGTGTTTGAGACTTGGATAGCGTCATAATTTCAGTCTTGTCCAAATCCAAACTCTCGACGTGCTCAGACTGCGCAATGGACCCTGTACTTCTTCTCCTTGCTTTTATTTTGTTATTCTTATTTCCATTTCTGCTACTCTTGGTAAATTCACCCACGAGGTCCCATGACAGCCGTATTGACACATTCAGTTTCAGACTGTAAAAATTTCCAGAAAAATTTGTCATGAAACAGTAATGTGCCACATTTGGGGCTTGAGTTTCACTGCATTTTGGATAAATTTTAAAGTTCATATTTTGTTTTATTTTTTTCTCAGCCCATTTACACCAAACCAAAATCAACATAAAGCTTAATCCCTGTACTTTTAAAAGGAGTTGAACGATCTGCCCCGCTCAGAAGCAGTTGACTTGATGACGCTGGCGTGATGAAGGTTAATAAGTCTTCCCTTTTCGTGCTCTGTCACCCTGGTCATCTCCTGCAACAACTGTACGTCGCTTTGCAGCTCTGTGTCACACATCAATACCGATAAAACCAGCTAACAGGTCACGTCACGGCAGAGTCAACTAAGAGAGTGAGAAAGTAATAACGGAACAAAAAATAGTAAATATTGAACAATGTTATAAAATAACTTAACTTCCACGTCTATGGGGGCACCTGCCGAGCTACAACTTGCTGCTGTAACAGAACTATTGTATTTTAGCAGTCAGGTTTTCTTTCCAGAATTTTATAACAAATGTATTAATGAACTGAAATGAACAGATTTTTGATCAGGTAGGATGATTAAGACACACCTGTGTCATGTTGCCCTCTCAGCTGAATAATCTAAGTGCCCTACTTTCCTGTTTACCACACAGATCAATATCATAAGGAGCCAATATGTTTTAGACATCTTGTGCAGAGGGAAGCTGGAAACTGAGCTTATATATCTGTAAATCACATAGCAATCTTAATATTCATCGAACAAAATTGTAATTAGACATTTTACCCAAATAGTACCACAAAAGAAGCAAGGAATTTCCAAGAAAGCTGAACAGGGACAATCCTCTCCACTTTCTGGTTGTCATGGTAACTTAATAGACACTGAGGGGCTTGTATTAAATGGATGCACATTTTCATTATTAACGTCATTTTTAATAGTTATTTGCTACACTACATAGACTGTCTGTAATTGTTGCATTGATATTTTTTTTATTTACTAAGTATATTTGTATCCAGTGAAATTCTATAAAGTTCAGTGTTATTTTTTCCCTCAGGGAAAGACATGCAAATAAGTCGTGTGTGTTTCTGCATTATTAATGCTGACATAACTGACAGTGCTTGCAGAGCACAACAGGACAAATACTGCACAAGCTTTCAGATGATGTGCGTGTGCTGGTGCTATTAGATACATGTGAAACTTTTACAGTTATATTAAGGATTATGTTTGTTAGAAGTCGTGTAATGAATCAATCTTTGAAGCGTATCTATAATAAGTGAAAATAAATCACTAATTGTTTGAAAATAATCTCCAGTTGCTCTGTAGAATAAATCAGTTTTAAACTGAGCATTGGTTGCATCATTGATCAAATCAGTTGTCATGGAGCTGTGATGATTGTTGTGTTGATTGAAGCCCGGGGAGACAAACACCACCTCGACAAACACAACTTCTGTACCTGATCTGTAGATTCCCAATGTGAATTCACAGAATTCCTTCTCAACTCTGCCTCCTTTGTTATCTTGCTTTGGACAGCTGGCTGACGGCAATGTAGTTGCCATGGAAACACATTCAATTTCTGAGGGAGAGAAGTAAGACAGAACAGTTTTTTATCATAAGAACTCAGAGATAAAAGGCAAGTGATGGAAGGAATCTCTTTAGTGAGAGGTCATTTCATTCAACTACGCTAACAACTGCCACTTGTGTTAAAGGATGCAGAAGTAAACGCAGGTTTTTAATTACAGGAACATGCAGAATTGTTAAACTGCATGTGACCCCTGTGAAACAGATGCATTTCAGAGCGGTGAAGCCATTCCGTATTGTATGTTTTTACCATCATCTAATTGCTGTACTGTTTGTTTGCCAGTGAACTCTGTCTTAAAACCGCTATGGGGCAAGCTGCCAGGTTATTACAAATAAGAATGTACCAAAATGTTTTTTACAACCAAGAAAATAGGGCCTGCACAGATGGTTCATATTTCCTGCTTCCTTTGAACTCCATTTAAACCTTTCGATATTCCGCCATCTCCTTCCTTTACTCCCTCGTTCTGAAATTCAGCTGAAGTCATGTAACAAAAAAATGACACCTTCTTTCCATTCTAAGGTTTACGATGAGCATAACATTTAAGATAATAAAAATAAAATAAAATAAATTATATTGTAATAATAATAAAAAGCCTGGATCTCAAAGTCTTAAAAGTAGGCAAATAAAAAAATGATTCTTAACATGCAATATTATATGGTGTCATTATTTACTTGGATAAAAACTAAGACAAAATGTTGGACCAGCACCTTGATGGTTTTTCTTTTTATGTTGATAATTACTAATAATTATTATAATATTTATAATGATAATCATTATATAGCATATATTAAGAGGAGCCAGTTGAGGTGATTTTGGCATCTGGTGGACTCCTGGTATTTTGGACATGTCTAACTGGGAGGAGACCCCGGGGAAGACCCAGAACACGCTGGAGAGATTTATATCTTATGGCTGACCTGGGAATGCCTCAGATTTCCACCGGAGAAGCTGGAGTCGCTGGCTGTGGAGAAGGCAGCCTGGGCCTCTGCGTAAGCTGCTCCCATCATGACCCAACTTTGGATAAGTGGAAGTTGATGGATGGATATTGAGCACCCAAAGAATGCTTTAAAAAAGTGAAGAGACAAGTTCTGAGAAGCTTTTTGAAGCTTCTCAGAAGACATAAAGCAAAAGCTTTATGTCCATATATCTGGAGACTGGAGAGGGTGATGAAGAGCAGATTAGCAAGTGAACATGGCAGCAGCCAGGACTGAGTGAATTTGTCAAAAAATTCAGAAAGGTAGAGAAGAGTGATGACTTTTAAAGATTAGTAAGCAGGAAATCGAATTTTATAGGCTAATCAAAACTTTAACAGTAGCCACAGGGGATGAATGAGGGTGGAAGTGATGTGTTGCCAGGCACACAAAGTTTTACTGTATGGTATACAGAAAATAGGCTTCAAGACTGGAAGAACATCCATCCATCTATTTTCTGTACACGTTGGTTCTTTTCCAGGGTTACGAAGGTCTGCTGGAGCCTATCTTAGCTTATTACAGGTGATAGGCAGGAGTACACCATGGACAGGTCGCCAGTCCATCACAGACTGGGAGAATCAACTCTTCCAAAACTTTTCAAGTGCTTTGTAGCTCAAACGACAACAGACAAAACAATTCCAGCTTTCTTAACTCACTTGACTCCAACAAGGCACCCATTAATATGCAGCCACATGGGCAGTCTGCAGGGATAGACAGTAGCACAGATTGTGCATCAGCAGGGGAAGTGGCATCTACATGTGCACTCTTCTGTGTGTCCCCAGAGAGGCACTTCGGTCATCATTTGAGTCTGTGATGCATTTTATTACCGATAATTAACTGTGGAACTCATCTGAACCTTTTTATGAAAACATCCAACACCATGTTCAGTCTAGGAATCTGTACTTCTTACCTTCTTGTCAGGAGTTTCACATAAAGCTGTTGTTTACAAATCAAAACATTTGTGACTCTACAAAGTCTTTTAATCAGACTTTGGTTAAAGTGATCAAGGAGAAGTTTTGCAATTTTCAGGTGACAACCCCCCCATAGAGTAGAGGACCATGTCTGACATGGGAGGTCATGTCTGTGGGGTCACTTTGCTTGATCAGTTCATGAATCTCTTAGTTCCTTTTTCTGTGATGTCAGCTGTAGTCATGTGAG
>JAOWBL010000021.1:2908861-2930026 GCA_028564865.1 Zenarchopterus dispar | reverse complement strand
CTACCGTGAACAATGAAACTGCATTTGGTTTTTCATCCGCTATTCAGGTGCATCTTTTCGTGTGTGTGTGTGTGTGTGTGTGTGTGTGTGTGTAGGTGTATGTTTACCCACCGATGTTTTGGAAAAGTGGAGCAGCTGCCAAATTCTCCTACACTTTATTTGGTCTAGATGCAGTATGTTTTAATGGTTCTGTGGGATTTGGTGAGTATGAAAACATAGGCAGTGTTCTGGGGTTTTAAATCAGCAACGTCAACCAGGTAGCATCCCTTATTCTCATTTATATTAAAAACACAGAAAATGATTAATAGATAAGCAGAACAGCTGATGTCACAAAACCTTAGGCTGGTCCTGAGTGCGCTGAGATGCTGACGCCCAGCGTATCCTTATATTGGTCCAGCGAGCAGAGCTATATTAATAACCATCATATGTAATCTCGTACTGACACTCAGTATGTGAGAGCCGTGTTATTAACTCAGATGAACCGGGACAGTGTAATCAGTTGAGAAAGACACTGTGTGTTAATGCATGCAAAGCAAAAAGAAAGAAGAAAAAAAAAACTTTCTAAAGAGGTGCAGCACAGCTCTCCTGAAAGTAATGGTTCAAGTTCAAACTTGGTTCAAGAGGTTACTCAAGTTCAATGAGATGCAGGCCTTCGGTGGTGGCCTTGTAGGTATTTGTCCATGCAGGGTCAAGAGTAACAGCTGTGACACCATTATTTTTGGCACTTAAAGTTTTCCTTTTTTCAAAAAGAAAAAAAAAGAGAAGAAGTGACCCTGGATTCAGGACATAGTCTTCTCCAAAGAATAAACTCTTCTCCATTGAACTTTATCTTTTTGAACATATTTCAGACTCCAGTACTTCCTTTGAAGAGGCTTTTGTTCAGTGTTGCTGGGGAAGTGGATGGCCACATTCCGGCCCTGACCTGGATTTTGACTTCCTCTTGACTCCTTCATCATTCATCTTCAGCATCATTCAAACCTGTCCAGTTCGCAGAATCAATAACTGGGGCAGAATCCTGTCTCTTTGTACTCACCACATCACTCCTTCATTTGGCTATTTCAGCCCTGAAATAAAATGGTTTTTCTTTTTCATTCATAGTGTTTAAGACAGGGAAATTCTTTGGTTATTTCAGAACCTGTTAAAAAACGACACTCCAATGAGAAGTTGTTTCCTGTTTTCAGTGTTTTGTGGTTTCCTCTCAAGACATGAGCGGCACTTCCTTGGTTTATTAATCTTAATAGGAGTCATAAAGATGGATTATTAATCAACCCAGTTGCCCATTTAATTCAGCCCATTTACCATATGTCACACTACTTCAGACTAATATCAAGTCTGCCTATGTCTCAGCAGCCCATTCTTGTGGGATGTGGCTATGCAAACCTTTCTTAGCAATGTGAAACCTAAATATATCTCCTTAGTAACAACTCTATACTGCCATAAACTGGTAACTTGCCAGAATGGGAGTAAGTGCTTATAGATAATGGATGGATGGATAAAACCTAAATTTATATGAAGTTTAACATATACCCATTACTACACTTGACTGATAAAACCATATGATCTTACTTTTATCCATTCTCACAGTTTTTAAAATATCTTTATCTTTACCTAGAAGACCAAAAGTACAACTTTCTGTCAGTAGGCTAGCTGGAAATGTCCTGTTCTGTTTGTGACTCAGGGATCTTTGAGCATAGTATAACAAGAGTTGACAGCACCCATCATTTGACTAAAAGTCCGATCTGTGTGGCTGGGTTTCTGTGCAATGTCATCACAAAGCTGCTTGGACAACAAAGGAGCTCATCCTGGTTTGTGTAGCGGAGTGAAGCTGCTAAACAAAGATGACGAGCCAGCTAAAACTAACAAACATCTAAAACTGATGGATAAAAGAAGCTGACTATTGCAAGGGGAACACAGTCCTTCAAGAGCAGAAGAAAATGTCGATTTGACCCAGTAAAAGGGTGGAGTGAAGCCCCACACACACTTAATGTCTCAAACTGCAAAACTCTGATCTGACTTTCTATCAACACAGACGACATAATCTTCTCCGTCTACTGATCATGTGCACACAGGTTCTGCTTAATAAAACTACTTGTTTTCTGTAGCAGGCCATAGAGTAGCTCACCCAAAAACATCGCACCATTTGTTGACAATAATGAAGTCTAGTTATCAACATTTTATGACCGACTTATTTCATTTAATCAAGGGTTTACAATCACTGACAATTTGCATTTCTTAAAAACATCTGTTACAATCTCTTGACTGCCTACGGCGGTTTTGCAGCAAGCATTACTCAGTGTACATGTTTGGAAGCAAGAAATTTGTGAATTTAGATGCAAACCCCAGGAAGGAAAAATTCAGATTTGTTTATATGTCACTGGAAGAAAAATTTGCATGGGTAACATACTGTTAGAAATGTCGATAAAGTTACTTTTTATGTCAGTGTTTGGCAAAATTATCTTTGTATAGGTCCGAGAAATAGTACATGTATCATTCTGTTTTTTTGAGGTCTTAATGAAATGTCTTTGACATGTTTTGATCAAAATAACACACAGCTGCAGTAAAAAATAAAAATAAATGTCTTTTTATGTGTTTTTGCAATTCTCTTCATACTAACTGGTTTTAGGGGGCGGAGTCAGACACTTGACTCCACCCCTCTGCTCTTCTTATGCCTCTTCAGAGCTCCGTGTTTCAGCTTTGTGTCACCCATTTCTAAAAAAAACATCAAATGAAGCATTGAAACATGGGAACTAAGAAAAATCTAAGATGTCACGATGTCACTGAACCCTACAAATCTGCACCATTCACTGAAAGATATATTTTTAGTCTCTGTGTCGGGATTGCTTTGTGTTAAAGTTTTTATTTGATAGTGGATAATTGCAGACACAAAAATGTAATTTTTTTCATGATATGCTCCTAAAATTTTCCATGCTTTTTTTCATATGCAAATCTAACATATTAAAGTAACAGTGAGTCATTTGTCGAAGTGACATATTTTGTGCATCTTGGTGCAAAAATATGATTTTATAAGCTTATTGGTGAATATTTAACTGGGGAATGCGTCTTGTGAATCTGCAACACCAGCAGACTATTACAAAACAGCAGAACCATAAAAGTTGACCTGGCACTCTTAACACCAAAGAACACATTGTATATTGTGCACGTATTATACTTGTAATACATTTGTGTTGTGTTTAATTTGGATTGGAAAAGGAACCAGAAGCCCCTGAGCGTGGCCGGCGTGGATGCTGCTTTCCATGCAGACGGGCCTTTAGTCAGTGCGTGAGTGCAGCGTCTGTCTTATGTCATGTTGAGTTAATGTTTCGCGATTTATGACAAATCAAATTGAAATCATCTCGTTTTCCTTTTTCCAGAGCTTTCTGCGTGGCAGAGAAAGTTTCTTTTTTAACTCCCATCAGAAGCGCACTCACACACACACACACACACACACACACATACATGGAGACAGAAAGATAAAACACAGACCCTGAGGTGCATTAGGTCTGAACAGTAGACAGATTGAATCAAGCAGTGAAAACAGATGAAAGACAAGACACAATGTGTCTGTTGTTGTGTGTCTCAGTATGTGTGTGTGTGTGTGCGTTTGTGTGTATCGGATCAAAGCTAATAGCACCTCTCCTCAAACGATCCCAAAAACGCATCGTCACTCTTCACTCAGCAAAAGCTCGAGTGTGAACACACTGGTGGGGTTATTCAGAGAGAGGGGGGAGAGCGACACACAGCAGGTCTTATACAAGATGCAAACTAACAGCAGTCGGTTTCGCTAATAAAGAAGTGAGAGCAAAGTTGACAAAAACTTAGAACATTTTTGTCTTATTTCAGGATCCTATGAAAGCTTTCCATCTGAGAATTTTCATCTTTTCCCATATTTCAGGTGATTTATCGCAATTACCCTGAGTTTGTAAAATATTTGCAAATCATATTTTAATTTGATCATAAATTATAATTATATAACTTTATTTTATATTTTGTTAAATTTATCACCGTCTCAACCTTTGTGCAGTTATCTCAGGGCAGGTGACAACTTCACATCACTTTGTCACAGCAGAAGAGAAAAAAAAATCTGTTGGGAATGTTTTCATTTGTGACATTTCTGATTTTTTTAAAAATCCCCCATCTTTTTTTCTCCTTTGGGCTCTCAGAGTCCCAGAAAAAAATGCAAAACAAATTAGGATGACTTAAATGAATAGTATGTTACCAGCACTGGAAGCAGCTGACCACATGGAGTATGTGATACATTGGAGGAATGACTTCCCTGGATTGGCCACAAGGCTGACGTTTGAAAGGACTTCTATGTACTTGCTGATGAAAGAGTAAAGATGGTTTGCGTGGGGAAAAAAAAGTTGGGGAAGAAAAACAATGTGTGACTCATTGTGTGACTACAAAGTCTGACAAATATAATTCTGTTTTGTACTGTAAGATTTAAATAAAAACCTGCGTCCAAATGAGATCTGCGCTCGTGTAAATTGTCCAAATTTGCAAGTCATTCCTCTCCAAATCGCAGAGTTATCATCACGCTGTTTTAGGTGTAATTGCCTTCTCATGTACTCTCTGTTCCATGTTGTTTCCCTTAAGCTATTAAAATTATATTGTTGGGTTTTCACAAATGGTCTCCGATTTGATGATTCATTCTGGGATGAATTGAGAACTTGGCCCATGCAGCCAAACCCCAGTGCTGCACAAAATCACAAAGGTTTATGTGTGAGGGGAGTCTGCATCTTTTTAACTGTACGAATTTGGGCCAACCACCAAGGACACCAGCCTTAAGTAATCAAGGAATGAGCTTAAGGACAAATGCAGAATGTCAGAACAGATCTGCAGCTAGTTTTTCCCCTCTTATAGTGGTTAGTACACCCCCCGTTCATATTATGATCATTTTACCATAATTTATCCATGTACTAGTATTATTATGGTCAGTACTTCTAAAGCCATGCTAACTATCTTTTTAATAGAAAACTGATCAAGATGTTATTATTAAATTAAATACTTATCACATTTATTTTCCCACTTTAAAGATGTTTACGCACTGGTTGTGTGAAGTGACGTGTGGGCCTGGGCTGTTGTGGGGACTTTCCACTAGTGGCGAGTCCAAAGCTGAGCTTGTATGTCTTATGATTCGAGATTTAGCGGCTTCGAGTGAAGAGTTTAGGTTCATGGGTTTTTAAGTCATTCAGAGGTTGTTAACTTCTTACCAGTGTTTATCACCATTGGGACAGGCTCAAGGTCAAGATCAACATATGTAAAGGTACCATTTTCTGACCAATCATTTCTCCAAGAAGAAAAAAAAATTTTTTAAAATACATAGAAAGAGTTTTCTCGCCTGACAGAATTCAGTATTTCTGTTTGACCTTCACTGAGAGGCATCTGTATGCGCGACATCCCAGTGAAGGGAATGTGTATGAAACACAGATGGATTACTTGAAAGCCTCTTCCTGTTGACTTTAAGATTTGGAACTAACCTTATTGCTTGGTCTCAATTATAATCCCTTAACTAGGCTATAAAATGATTACCCTGCCATTTTGTCAAACCTTGTAAGGGCCTGCAGCGTACCATGCTTGCCAGATTCCATGATTTAATCAGTCTGGATTTAATATTTTAAAAAAAAAAACAGATTTAATATCACTGGGCAACTAAGACCCATTTTATTTAGCATTTTAAAGCCCGGAGGACAAAAAAAAAGAACATTCACAATAGGTGGAAGTGCCATGATTGGTTTGAATCATCATTCCATTTGTTTTTTATAGAGTGCAAACTTGTCAATAATGTACTCCGCCTTGTTCAGTGTATATTGAGGATATGATTGAAGTGTATATTATTGATGAGCCCAAAGAAAACCCAGACAGCCACGTAGAGAACATACAAACTCGAATGGAAAAGAAACCCCAGCTGAGGTTCATATCGGGACCCTTCACACGACCAGCACCCTCCTGCCCCACAGTAATAACCCGAGTCTGTATTACACTCATCCAAGGCTTCGTCGGCCTCAGCGTCTCGAGACCCTCCATGACTCACTCGGCAAATAGCCTCCGACTTTAATCAGGCATCCCGTGATTGACAATCAGGCTGGAACACGCACGGAGGTCACTGCGTGTCAGCGGGGCAAAGACGGTTTAGTAGATCAATAGCTGTGAATTATTCACACCATTATGAATGCTGTATGATGTTTCACCACACCACACGCCTGGATATCAAGCTGGATTCATCTCCATTCTACGCAGCTCAAAGCGCTTTCTTTACAGAAGAGGATTAAACACCCCTGTAGTGGCCTAACGGCTTCAAAGAAGATCCGCCACACTCACTAACATCACAGCTCAATGATCCCAGTGTTTTATCGGCTGCCATGAAAGATGCTTGAAGATGCATTCATTTGGCCTTGTATATTGTATTCATTTAAAAAAAAATAAAGCACTAAAGGGGAAAGTAGCATTTGTTCCAAGACCAGCTGTTTCACATGCAGCAGCTCGGTAACACGAGATCATCCGGATTTAGGAAAATATACGGGCTTAAGATTTGTTAGTTCAAAGTTAAGAATAGCTTCGATCATATTTTACGTTACTGCCACAACTTCATATCTTTGTATTGTGTCACACTTTAATCCCAGACTTCAGGTTTCGTTGGCAGCACGATCACATGCAATAGGTCAAAGGTTACCTCATCAGTCTTGGAGAGCATGCTTAATTTCCATTCTGCTGCTGCCCTGATTTTATGCAGCAGGATACACTCACAGGCACAGATAGACTCTCGAACACAACGCCATAGCTGATGAGGGTCCTTGTGCAATCACATGAAAAACCTTTTATGCTAAATGCAGCTTTAGATGATCACTATTCCCTCACGGTTCAGAAAAACAATTTTGTTGACAGGAACTTTGCCACGGATGTGCCTATTATGCTTCTCTGGTTCCTTCAATTGTTGTTTTTCTTTTATGTGTGATTCCTCATCTTTTTAGAAATGACACCTCCTTCGGAGTATATGGAAGTCTTTCCACTATAATTAAATGTAGAATTAACTTGTTTCATACCAGACTGACTTCTGTGAATTTTGTTGCAAGTCTCTTGTTCAGATCAAATTCCTCCAGTCTGTTGCGGATAGATTCATGACTTCACTATCAGAATCACCTCGTTGGTTTCTGACACACCTAATGCAGCATCAGTGATGAACCCGGGGTTATAAGGTGTTTGGACCATAGGACACCATCAGCCTGAGTCACTCAACTGGGGGTGATCAGTCCACGGCCTCTGTCCAAGTAGTTTGCTACACAATCAATCACCCCCCTTGATCCAGATCCACCTCCAAGCTATTTCTGCAGCTTCGCTGATATTCCTGATCGTTCTTTTTTTCCTCCCTCTAATTTCGAGGAGTCCAAGCATATGGTACGGACTGTCCTGCTAAGCTCCTACAGCCCACCTCTTTGGGTTCACAGTGGGGCCTCCACCCACACCTTCTGCAGTCCTCTGCCAGTTCCACATACTTGTACTTCTTGCCCTTGTGGGCCTCCTCCATTCGGTCTTTGCAGGGAACCATGAATAGCACTATGACCAGACCTGCTTGGCGCCGTCAGACATTAAGATCAGGTCTGGTATCAGGGATGTGCCGTCAAAGTGCTCAGATAACTTCAGCTAGGTCCACCTTCAGCAGCCAGTCACAAGCTGAGGGATCCTGGGATGAAATTGTGGGATTTTTGCTTCAAAAGAGTTTGATCTTCAACTGAATTAGCTGGGATGACCATTTCTGGAGAAACTGGCAGTCATTTTAGGTCTACGCCTTTTGTAGAGGATTTTTTTCTCTCAGGGGAATTATGTAATTTTGAGATTTTTTAATTCCTTTGGAAGTCTCAGAGGTATCCTCATCTTGAATCCTGACCTTCCTGAAGGCATTATTGAGTTCTTTAGATGGCTATGTGATGAAACCACACATTTGAGAAGTAAAGTGCTCTGCGGATGATAGAGAGGTTTAATAAAATGCTAATAACACGTCGCTCCTCAAGGGGCTAATCTGTAATACTAATATGGAGGTCATCATGCTGATAAAACCCTAAATATGATCAGTGGATAGTTTGAGTGTTTCACCCTTTCTTAATGAGGTTCTGTTCTCAAAAGGATTTAGGGCTTTCTTCAAGTCAATAACATAATGTGATGTATATAATTAAGTAAGATAAATCAATGTATGGTTCATACTGTAGCTAGTAGCCCAAAATGTTCGACATGCCAACAAATGGAGATGATCTAAATGCAACTTTGGGTCTTTGTTTCTTTGGTTTTTTGTTTACCTCTTAAACAGCTGGAGAACATTCCCAGGCTACACTTTGGTGTGTAGTGGTCAGTAGTGAACAGAGAAGACAACTTAAACTTAAAGTACTGATGTTCCTGGTCAAGTGATAATTTCTTTTCAAAATACTTTAGCATTCTAAGTGCATATCAAAAACTGTTTAAAAAAAAAGCCTCACGGCAGAATGCACAGGGGTATATTATTCTGTCTTTATTTAGAAAACACCACCTATTGGGAACTATCAGTTAGTCAGAGTTGCACGAGTCAGTAGATGATGCAGTTATTGGAATCAGCCGTGTTGGAGCAGAGAAACATTAAAAACATGAAGGCCAATGTTGCACTTGAAAGGATAAAATGGTCATAACGTTGTTGGCTATGTCAGTTTCTTCCCCTCCCACCTCCACCTTGGACCTGTCAGATCCACTGGGCGAATCCCCAAAACTTAACTTTACCAACCTATACAATAATACGGCAACTATGTTGCAACAATTTTTTAAAAATTATTTCTTGGATTAAACAGCAAATAGGCCTTGATGAAGTTTGTGATCTCTAAGAATGGCAAACATTTGAAATGATGAGAGTAATTAATTCTTGATTTCAAAAAGCTCCAACATGGTCTTAAGAGGTGACCCATGGGTGCTCAGATGAACGAGGCTTTTTCTCTCCCATCACTGTCTTTATTTCACATCTCTTTTTATTATTATTTATTATTTCACATCTCTACCTGATTGAAGTAAAACTTGTTCTGCTTGCAGCGAGCAGGTGTTGCTTAGAGAAATTTCTCAGAGGTACACAAAAACAGTTTATCTTGAAATTTTTAGAAAGATGGGAAAATTAAACAGCTGACTTCAGAGCAAAAGAAAGGAGCAACAAGACCTTCAATGAAAATGTAGTTGAGACAAAAGTACAACTTTTGTTTTCTTGTTTTTTTAATGCATGGAGTGAAAATACTAGGTTTTTCAAAAAATAATACTCAAGTGAAGTATAGATACTCAAAAGGATGTACTTACCTATAGTACTTTAGTACACTCCACCTCTGCTGGCGAATGATTTTATTTATGTTGTTCTCATAGCTTTGCAAATAATGTCTCAGATTGATGTAAATGCATTAGACTTCCCTTGTTAACAAATTTACAAACACAAAAATCTGCCCATTAAATCTCAGATGCCCTGGAAAGCCTGCAGCATGGTGGCCTTGTTGCATTTTCAGAGCAACTTAAGAGATTTGATCCCCACAACAACTGACTGTTGCGTGTCTGTGTCTCAGAGCTATTAACCACAAACTCATTTGAAGTCCCCGTGGATAAGTATGTCTCTAAAAGCCTCACATATAAACATAATAATGATAAAAAAAAATCCTCTGCAGTGCTGACTGTCTTTTTGGGCACTTCTTGCAAAAAAAAAAAAAAAAGCCTCATGGAGGATTTCCTTTAAAGCCTCAGTGGATTTAAATGTTTATGCCAGAGGGCTGAATACCATCTCACAATCTCAGCTGTTCCTCCGCTCTCAGACGAAGATGCCGGTAACTTTTAGATTGAAGAGTGATTCAAAATGGAGCTGTGAGAGTAAAAGACATTCGCTGCAGGAGCAAAGTGCTGTTTTTGTTCTTATTTGTTTATTTATTTACTTGGAGCACATCAATAATGGAGGATAAGGCTCCCCGATGACTGCTTTTAATGCAGACATCAATACTACATGCATTTGGATGTGTCCACACAATTGAAAAAAACAAGCAGAAAGCTGAGCGCAGGTCAGCAGAAAAGGGCATGAAGCAGCAAATCGTATCAGCAGGTCCACACTTGCTGCAAAAGCTGCTGGGTATTTGCAGCTGCCTTCACACCGAGCCACACTTGCTGGTTTTCTGGACCTCTTACGAGGTATCTGGCCGGGTGATTTCTGCTAGACGTCGGGAACATGTCTGGAACATGTCTGGAACATTTCCTGGCTGCAGAGCATGTGCGAAAATGCCTATAAGGATTCATTTCTGCTTGCATGTGCTTACGTTTTTCTATGTGGAAAAAAATGAAAAGTATTACGGCCCAGAACAGGTAAAGAGGCACTGGAGGGGAAGTGTGTTACAGCCGGAGCGGTCTAATTGGATTTCTTGGAACTTGAAGAGGTTAAAAGGTCGGCTCATGTCTGATAGCTCCTCACACAACACACACTATCAAAACAGAAACCTTTTATTCGACTGCTCTTCTCCAGTCCTTTTCATAGTTTTGCCGTTTGTTACATGATATTCATGTATTAGACGATAACGAGACAAAACTCCGAACCTTGAAACCCTCATTGCTCCCAGTCGCTATTGAATTCGGCAGTTCGGTATTTGTGTCTGTTCCAAATGCTCTTTCTGTGGTCAGAATTTGATAAAGGTTATTTCAGCTCGAGTTAGAGCTGCCTCTCATCTCTGAGTACATCTTGCTTGACAAGCGAGGGAGCCATGAATCGCGTTTTTGGGGCACACGTGCAGCCAGGCTTCCAGGTGTGTTCGATTTCACTCGGGCAGACATAACAAACACATCTTGTCACAAATATTTCCAGTTTAATGTTGCTTTTAAACATATTTGCATTGATGCCAGAAAAAGCGGTATACATCATCCTGGATGGTCTCTCCCACGCTCCTTCTCTGGTTTGAATTTGTAGGACCACATTTCTGAAGCCATCAGCAGAGTTGGCATGATACAGAAGCCTGAGCTATAAAAGCTTATTAGAGGCCAAGCAGAAAGTTCTGGAAGTACTAATCTAAGTACTAACCTGATTGACTTTCACTCTATGTTCTTTCCCACATAATTATAAGGCATTTAATTTAAAAAAGAGTAGAATTATTTGCTATAATTAAAGTCAAACCTGCCAGAGGATCTCTAAAAACCTGATGGCTGTTCATCAGTCAAGCTTCAGTCACTTTCATTTTTGCAGCCTGTCTTCCTGAAGCACTGTGTTGTTTTATTATCTATGCTGCAAAAATGAATAAGGTCCGTTGAAGCCTGTGGATTTGGAAAACAGTGTAATTGATCTAAGCCCTGGGAATCTCTATTCTCTTTTCTCACTAATTATCTGGGATCAAATCAACGGTGAAGGCGTCAATCACTTGCTGCCTGGGTGAAAAGCTTTTAAAGGGTTAAGAAAAAAAAATCCATCTCAGAGGAATGATAGTTGTAATCATGTAGAAGTCTTGCTTTTTCGACAGCAATAACAATGTCACAACTGTGACAGTGACAGTGAGGAAAGCTTTGTTAGTTTTAGTTCAGCCCAAAGAGTTTTTTTTCCTTTTACAGGAGGATCACTGCAGATATGTACATAAATTCACACTGAAAGCTTTTCCCTAAAAAAACTCATACAAAATTTAGATGGACCTTGGGTGGACTCATTTGATTGACAGTTGTTCTCTTCGGTGAGGCTTCACAGGAACATATTGTGACAGGTGACAGCGCTCTCAGGCTTTACATGCAGGCAGGGAAGGGGGAAAAAAGCAGATATACAATTGACAGATACTAAATTTTTCATGGAGCTGTGCTGTGTCGCCTAAGATTTGTTTTGGCCACTTTATACTTTGAAAATGTTTAGAAAATCACAATTAAGGGCACATACACTTGAAAATGCATGTGGTCTCCAGATGATTTGACCTTAGAAATGTAAAGGAGTTAAGTTATAAAAGATATGCTCATACAGCTTATTGTCAGCTTAGTTGTTTATGTGCAGACAGCACTTCTTGCTCAATATCTGCTGTATAAAAGCAGATATTCAAGTTGCACCAACCATACCTCAGGTTTCTGCTGGTTTGCGTTTGAACAATCCAAACTGAGTCATTTATTGATGATTGTGATAAGAGAACTCTAAAAAAAGAAAAAAAAGAATAGAAAAGAAACCAAATGCAGCACAATGGCTCTTGTAGGACTTCAAAATTTGGACAGAGTGATTTTGAGAAAGCAAAGCTATTTCAGTGCAATGCCAGGACCAATTTGTCACTACACATGCAGCGGGACGTGACACCGACTAGACATACGGCTGATTCACAGACACCAAGACAGTGGAGGTGTTATTCCAAACCTGTCAGAGAACTGTTCCTCCTCAGGTGGAGGGTGAAGTATAGAAAAAGAGAAGAAGTTGACTTGTAGTTTGTGCTTTATCACAATCTCAATACATCTAACAATTTCACTAAAGAAGGAATAATTTGCTTATCTGTTTTAAAAAACAGGTCTGAAGGAAAAGTCCAAACTCCAAACATGCCCACACATGTTTTTTATACTTGCAGAAAAAAAATGATTTGCAACAAAATGATCATCAAGTGAAATGATTTCCCTGATGTATCACCATTTAAAAAAAGCCATTACAAGTGTCTTTATGCATTATATAGTCATTTAAAAATAATCATTTATAGTTATATTCTGCAACAGTGAAAACTAAGTTATATGTGTAATTTCCAGTAGCTGGAAAATGCAGCTTATAATAATACATATTCCAAGAAAATGATGAAACCAAGACATTTTGGACAACGCTATGCCTCCAACTTTGACAAAGGTTATGAGGAAAGGCCATTTTCTGTTCCAACATGACTGTGGCCGAGAGTACAAAGCAAGGGTTATTAAGATCTGGTTTGATGAACGAATGACCTTCAGAGCCCTGACCTCAGCACCTTTCAACTGAACTGAAATGGAGATTGAAAGTCAGGTCTTCTCATCCAACATCAGTATCTGACCTCATAAATGCTCTGCAGAATAAACAGCCACATTTTTTCCATGGAAACCCTCCGATATGTTGTGGAAAGCCTTCCGAGAAGAGTGGAAGGTGTACTAGCTGCAAAAGGAGGACCTAGTCCATGGATCCAGACAAGTTTCTCCTCCAAGACAACCATGAACTAGAAACACAGTTGTAACTGGTTTAATTGAATAAAAAACAAAAGAACTTTTTACCGTTTTAATTTTTTAAGTAGTTATTGCCTTACCTGCAGTAGATAACAGATATCCATCTCAGTTTAGAGGATCATGGTGGAATTCTGATAGGCTAACAGCTAATATCAATCAATGACTCCAAGCAGGAATGAAGATTCTCATCTAAACAAACTTAAATCTAGTAAATTCCATAAGAGTTCAAGCCAAATTCTGCATTAAATCTTTTTACATTACATGATATTTCACCTGACAGCCTAAGATGTGCTGACAGGACAATTTGTCTCTACATTTTCTTTATTGCTGAATGTCTATGTTGGAGCACAGTCCATGTGACAGAGTGTTGCAGTGTCGACTGTTCAGACCTGGTGGACGTAAGTGTGTTCGTGTCCAAAAAATGATGCAGTGTAAAAATCCACAATAAAGCATTTCCCTGAACTTCTGTGAAACTGACGAGGTCTTAGTTGTTTTTGATTTTGAAAACTCACTTCTGTTGCTTTTATTGTGAGTTAGCTCCAGTTCCCCATCGCAATCCCTCTCTGCTTCACCAAAAACTGAGACCACTGTGACTGCTGCCCACTGCACCTAAAATACTTACTGTGTACAAGTACTTCATATAACCCCATTTCAAAAAAGCTGAAATGATCCTTTAAGACAGTGCAACTAGATGACTCGAGTGTAACGCAGCGTTGTGGAGACCAGCCTGAAGAAGGAAGACTCAGATTTGTTTAAGGAGGGAAAAAAAAGAATTGGCCTAATATCTTTACAGATAGCTGAGCAGTTTGTGAATGAGTCTTATATTTGTTAATATAAAGTGACACCGTAATGCATCCAAGATGGTCTTTACAGCTATGAGGCAATTAGGAGAACACACTTCGCTAAATGAGAGAAAACAGGGAAGAGCTATCAGATTTTTTCCCTATTCAGTTATTTTCATCAATTTTTGCATTCTTAGGCACCACCAGGTCACATTTCCATCGCAGGGATGAAATTTGGGTATCTTTGCCAATTCTTGAAAAATGCATGGACTTGTGACAGGTAGCAGCTTAATTGGGGAATTAAATGGAAAATCTGTATTTTTATTCATCAAGCAATAAAAGCAAACAAAGCCAAAGAAATGACTGCTTCTAAATGTCATGAAGTGAGATTAAATGATTGCATGAATCCTTAGAAAGCATTAGGATGCACTTTGACGTTAGCTGCATCCATCTAAAGACCCGAGGACATGTAATGACTTTCAGGGATTTGCGCAATTCCCTGGTCCTGTTCTGACCTCTATGTGAAGCGCCAAGCAGGGCCTCCTGAGATATACTTAACAAGATTCACTCGCTTAATTACTGTGGGACTACACAACATCAGCTGAAAGACACTAACCCATAGCTTGGCCATATTTTGCATAACAATTTTAAGCTCTGCCTAAAACTACCATCTCAAGTTTTATAAACAGAGAATTACTTGCCATGGATTTGTGGAAGGGAAAAATATCCCAGAGGTAAATGAGAAAAGCCAGAGTCCTCTCAAGAAAAGCATTTCCTTGCATGAGGACCATACACAAAGTGGAAATCTTTTTTTTTTTCACATATGTATGAAACACCCTGTGGGTGAGATAGATGGTGGACCATGTAAGCTCATCCTCCACATTTGTGGCGCCTCCTGAAAGGATTTAAAAAAGATCTCCTTGAGCTTGGAAAAAAGGAAGAAAGGCTTTACAGAAAAGAATAACTTCTATCATCTGAATGTTTCAGCGGAGGGAGGGGCATTTAGTAGAAAAGGGAACTGCTGCAGATCATTTAAATTCCACATGTATACAAAGCTAACCACTGGAATAGGCTCAAGTCCTCCATGACCTTAAACAGGATACAGAGGGTGCAGAAAATGCATGGACGTATGGAGCTGCAGGTACAACAGAGGCGATGACGTCTCCTAAACCTAAACCCAGCTGTTCATACAAAGAGCGTGTCATGAGTAGGACCTTGCACCTTGAACACGGTTACTGACCAGCTGTCGGCACTCTCCCGTTCAAAGATGAGACACACCTGCAGGTCAAATTCCAGCTACTGCGAGCAATGACTCATCTACCTTCACAGTATGACCAACATCACTAGCCTCCTCCTGCTGTTCGATATACAGCCATCAGAGGCATCATCTGGAGATAATTGAACCATTCATGCAATGTCCCTGATTTGCATTCATTAATCATGAACTTATGTCCCGTGTTCATTACAAACCACTCAATATTTTATGCTGCTTGAAAATTAATGTGTAATAGTAGCTGTCACCATAGGTGGGTGTTCCTCGTAAAAACAGCAATTCCAGTGAGAATTTTGCCTCAGCTTTTTCTTTTTGATCTGTGATAAGTTCGTGATGGTTTCGTGTTTGATTTTTTTTTAGACACATGTATGAAATGCAGTCACGTCACTTGTTAAGAAGCTGTAGATATGCTGAATGTTGTTTGACCAGTATTTAGTCTCATGAGTGTACTGGATCTGAAATGAGGGACTCACACGCAGACACAGATACACACTCAGAGGAGGCATTATATCGCTCCTGTGCACGCTCCCTCCTGGCTGAACATCACACAGGCCAATCATCACACAACCTGCTGCAGGCGTCCCTGTCAGCTCATCTTCGCTGTGACGGAAACTGGCCCTTATCAGAGCTTCCTCCCCCTGCCGCATGTGGCCACGTGTGCAGGAACAACACCCGCCAGCTGAACTGGCAGAGTACCCACAGTGCTCCACGGGAACATCTCTTACTCGCCGGGTCAGCAGCGCCGGGATGATTTGGCTACACGGTCACAGCCTTCACTTCTCCACTTCAGAGAAATTCTCCCTCCCGTCATTTGTGGTGTGAGCGAAGATATCTTGTCACCTTGGCTGTTGTGTGTGTCAGTGTGTGTGACACATGGCTTTCTGTCAATTCATCAACATAATTGAAGAAGCTGTCAGGATGGCCCTTTGATCACCTTTCAGTGATGGTTATGACCTCATTGATCCATTGCTGCTTGGGCAGAGTGACCCAGTATTCACAGCACTCGGGGGATACACTTATGCTCTCTGGCTGTCGTGTTATATCAGGAACCAGCAGAGCGAAGCAGAAAGGCCAAGTTTTACTGTTAAAACATGTTGTACATATAAACACAGGCTGGAAGCTGCAGTAGCAAGAAACCAGTAACAACAACGACCTCTCCACCATTGCAAATACCACAAAACTAGTACTTCTTACTTTTTCTTTTTCTTTCTTTACCCTTAGAGTTTTATATCACATATTATTAATTAATTATTGAACAAATATAATTTAATCTGCTGATGATCTTTTCAAAAGTTCAAAAAGGTAAAATCAGTAAATGTGAGGCTTTTTTAAAGCGACTAAGTACTGTGTAGGCAATAAACTAGAGATGCAAGTAATTGTTTTAATCTTTTTTTAAAATTTGACATCCACATGACAGATGGAAGTGTGAGGAGATCTACTATTTTTGAGAGTTCAAAGTAAAGTTTTGGGATTGTTTTGTTAATCCTGAGATAATTTAACCCCTCAAGATATACTAATTCAGGCATTTCATTGACAAAATAGCACTAAAAGCATTTTCCTTTTCTCTCCACTTCCACTGTCCAAATACACTTTTTAAACAACTGTCTGCATATATGCTAATGGTTAGTAGAATAATTTTCAGTTAGATATGTAATGCATTTTGATCTTACAGCAGATGTCAGTTGTCATAAGGTGTGTGGGTGTGAGTGAAAGTGAAACTGCCCTTCACTACCCCTCTTTGACAGCCGGATCTGACATATTTCATTAACAGGTGAATTCCAGGTTCTGTCAGCGAGGACAAAAATGACCAATGTCGAACATGAAAGGACATGACAGATAAAGAGACAAGACAGTGATGGGTGCAGTGTGTGTAGTGTGGTGATTACTGTAGTGTTGTGTGATGTATTGTTGTGTATGTAAATGAATTTGTGGTGATTTGTGTTGCATTAAAAGAACAGACATGCTCCTTCAGTTACCTATATATACATACATGAAGAAGGGGAGGTGCACATGGCTGTAAATACACAGTTGTAATAATAATATTGGCAATAAAGACATCTACATTGACAACAGCTATAAAGCAAATAATAATACTAACAATCGTAGATCATTGTTGCAAGAATTATAATTTTTATTAGTCATAGTACTACTAACAACAACGGGGTTATTGTTAGTAGTTATTGTCATCCCCACCACCATCTCCTCAGGGTGCCCTGGATCCCCCGCAGGCTTGCAACTGCTGGCCAAGGGCCACCCCATGTCAGGGCTGCAGCAATACGAGGGGAGGGGTGATGTGATCAACACCAGAAGGGTCAAGACGCCCACCATCTATACCGAACACAGTGGTGGCGACGCAACCAGCAGCAAAAGGCACCACTAAGACAGCAGCTCAGCATCCCCACACACACCAGGATGCACCAGCTAGCAACCAGCCAACACACCTCCCCACCCAAAAGATTCTGTGCTTGGGCTGGCTGGCCCACCCCAAGCACAGAATCCACCACCAGAAGCATACCCCCAACCTCCACAAGACCCAGAGATACACACCAACAATCCAGGGGAGCTCACTGACCATAAACCAATCAACTGTAGAGAATTTTACCCCAAATTTTAGTGTTAAATTCAACAACTGTGTTATATGAGGCTCTTTGACAGACTGGTGACCTGTCCAGCCTGTACTCCTTTACCTGCAGGCTGCTGGGATAAGCTGTGCTCTTGGTCTCGGGTGTGAGCACTACACTTGCAAGTGTGAACCCGAGTCATTCGGTCACACACGTGTGAACTACATTTATTTAGTGCCATGCACGTGGACTTCACTTGTTCCATGTTCCTCAGGTGCATCACTCTTGCTTGATTGGTCACACATGAGTGGATCACAGTAGTTCCAAGTGCTATACAACCTAAGCTTCAAATATTTTATACTCTTCTACTAAAGTGTCGCTAAAGCTCCAAGATTCATAAGAGCAACCAACAACAGACGTGTCGCTAAAATGTAGTTGAAATGCAAATCCAACATATATGCTAGTACACCAAAAATAGCGAGGTATTTCGAGTGCCGTGTGAGGAGAGACTCAAGGTCCAAAAGGCTTACGAAAGAGAGCCAAACAAAAAGACTTTTGTCAAAACTTAAAAACACCAAAAACAAAGAAATCAGACACATGACAGCTCAGGAAGATCAAGCGCAAACAAACAAAAAAAGACCAAAGGAAAAATAAAAAAGATCTCTAACACAACTGCTGCAGTGCTCTGTTATGTGGTGTCATAAAAGTAACAAAATTCAGACTTTGAGGAGTCAGCAGAGTCTGTATACTTGCAGTTGGAGACTATATTCCAACAAAAAACAGCTACTGATCTGGCCAACGGTAAGCTGGTGGTGGCAATGGAGAAGATGGAAGAGTTTTTTGTTGTTAGTAAGCAACAAATCAATGGATTTGTTGCTTACAAACAACAACCATGTTTGTAAGCAATTTGTAAGCAACAAATAAGGAAAAAAATAATTTGATGGATTTATTTGCGCACCAACACCTCGGACCAGATCTGAGAAAGTAGAGACAAAAGGGATACAAATGTTTTCATAAAACTGACAACTGAGTACATTTTTTTTACACTAAACTATTATTTAAATGATCCCAGTAGTTAACCCAAACTATAAATAAGTTTGTCTCTTATGCAACGTCCCCCAAGCCTTGGCGGACACGATTGTCTACGCCTCCAGAATTAAGTACATGCACGAGGAAACAATATTTCCTAACTTTGTAGTGAGAATTCACTTGGTCTTGTGTTAATGGAAGAATAATCTTCTGGGACACTTTTTAGGAAATTCTGAGTAATTTGAATTTTTTTGCCTGTTCATATGCAAACATAACAGTAAGACACTCCAATCTGACAACTTAACACTCAATCAGTCAATCAATCCGTAAGTATAAAATCACTCTCTGTATGCTTATTTTACTAGTAGATATATTTTATTATATGTTTACTAATTAATTGCTACATTAAAAGAGATAGGTAACTTGACAAAAAAACAAGATATCTTATTTGAAGGAATGACTTTGTTGAAGTGAATTTCAAATTTACGGCAGCAGCCAAGTTCACAGATGATTAACTTCATTTATTTATACAGGTTAGTCTCAGTGAGAGTTCTCATGTTCAAGAGCAACATATAAATGGAGAAGGTTGTGTCAGGAAGGAAATTCGATATAAAACCTTATGCCAGATCAATGTGCTGAAGGTAATGATCATCTGTGATGACCTCTACGAAAGGAAAAGTAAAATAAGTTGCTTTCTGAGTCAGAAACTGAACAAAGCATTCATAACATTTAAGTATATAATTACGTTTAAATGCATCTTGTTTTTTTAAATATATAGAATAGAATAATATCTATTAAACAAATGTGGATTTCTCATGAATGGATTAACTTCTGTACAGGTAGTACTATAAAACAGCCATTTACATTAACCCTGATAATAAATCTAAAGGCAAGAAAAGAGAGAAAGATCATGTGAGCAAGTGGGAAGGGATTTAAAAAAAAAACAACAACAACAAACGGTGCAAATCCACCCATGATGGAAGCTGAGTGGAGAACTAACAGGAAGTCTTCTCCCTCAAGAGGAAACCAAGTCTTGTTACTGTAAAAGCTGCTGACCCTGTGGCTTCAGTCGGGGAGGAATGCATGCACATGAGACAGACGGAGAGATAAACAGGAGTTCTTGCTGCTCAGAGGATCACCCTCCAGCGCTCGTGCTCAAGCTTTCTCTCTTTCCCTCTCTCTCTCACTCCCTCCCTCACTCGCCCACTTAGTATCATTTCATCTCTCTCTTACTCTCTCTCGCACACACTTGCAGTCGGTGTGCTCTGACGGATGGGGATACACTCCACAGTAAGGGGCGAGAAGAGTGTGTTTCTTCTTTTCTCTGGTGCGTTCTTTCTCTTGCGCTTGGCTTCCCTCATGAGCTCTTAATTTCAGTGCCGGCTCTGAGGATGAGGAGGATCTGTTTGTGAGGAAGACGCAACAAAGGAAGAGGGAAGAAGGAGCAACAGGGTGGTAAATTCTGTGAGCGGGAGAGAACCAGAATATCTCTTCTTTTTCTCCAGGATCAATCAAGGTTAGTGAGGAAAGCTGCTTATTGTTCAAAACCAGCAGTCATCAGTTATTTGTCCACATCTGTTCTTTACTTTTGTTTTTGTCAAGTCCTTTCTGTTCAAAAATTTCATCTTCATAAGCTTCCATTGTTCTGGCAGGGTTTTGATTAGTTTCCCCCAGAGAGGATTGTTTTTCTTTTAATTGAGAGCATTTTATTTCTCAAAATTTAGCTACATTTCAACAGTCTACAGGTTTGTTCCTAAAGTTTCACTGTTTAATGTCTCAGAGTTGTGAGGAATAAATCTCAGGTGGAAAAATCTCCTTTTCCAAGGTCTCAGACAGGGATCTACAGGAAAAGGCGAAGGCAGCTCGTTCTCATTGCCGCCCATCAGCCGTCACTTTACACAGGAGGCAATTAAGCGGGATTGGCAGCCGACGCTGCTGGTAACTTAGAAACAGGCGTGTGGGAGACTCAAGGTGGCATATGATAGAATTCAGGGAGAGAGAGGAGCCGCGGAGGAAGGAAATTCCCTTTGTTCATTCACACAAACGCCTCTTCCTCCGTGGAAATGTTGCTCTCACTTGTGCGTCTGCAAGAACTGGCCCTAGGGCAGCAATTGTGAGCTTTTGTAATTTTGCACGGCGGTAAGCATTGTTCAGGTGTGCACTCTAAGGGCGTGTGTGTAGACCAGTGTGTCTGTTACCAATGTGAGTGGTTGTATGTATGTTATGTACAGAATCAGGCATTTGAGGTACCAAAAATCATGGTATATGGGTCTCACCTTTTAATTGCTTTCAATTATATTTATGTGTATATATATATATATATATATATATATATATATATATATATATATATATATATATATATATATAT
>JAOWBL010000021.1:2872897-2899141 GCA_028564865.1 Zenarchopterus dispar | reverse complement strand
ATATATATATATATATATATATATATATATATATATATATATATATATATATATATATATACATATATATATGTATTGCCTCTGAGAAAGCGGGGGTCTGCAGATTGGTTTACTTCTGAAGCTGCTGAGACTTGACGGGACAGTTTTATGTGATTGCAGAAAGACCAGAGCACCGTTTACTCCATCCATACTTCCATTACTCCGTAATGAACTGACTGCATCAGCGACTACAACTGTAGCTGCTGCTTTTTCAGACAAGTGACTTTTAGTCATCTTTCTTCTGACTCCCGAAAAAAGAACATCAAGGGATGAACAGGAACACATTTTCCAAAGTAAACGCTACTGCTGATCTGAGGAGCATTTAGTCTTCGCGTCCAAAGACACTGAGGGTATTTCTATTTCTTTTACATCTACCTGATAAAATAAATATAGTTGACGTTTTAAGGGTTGTTTGTTTTCTTCCAAAAACAAATAGCACTTTGCCATCATGGATGAGTGAAAATAATCCCTTTCTGGTTATTTTTATTGTTTGTTTAGTGTTCCTGTCTTACAACACTGATAATACACAAATTCTCTCCAGTCATGCCGGTTGAGCTTCTTCCAGAAAAACAAAAAAAGTTTTCAGCCTCAGGGTTTTGCATTGCAGCAGCTGCGGATTAAAAACCCTTTCCTTGAAGATGTTTTTTTCATCAGAAAATCTAATCAGGGCTTCAGACTTGGGAGATGAGCACAAATTCTCGTGAAAAGGTTGGGAGCAAGCGTTTGTATTGAGTGTGTGTGTGTGTGTGTGTGTGTCTCTGTCTTCTGAATGCCACCCCAACAGTTTTTGTGTTCCCCGCCACTGCAGCCCTCTCTGCTCATTACCGAGTGTGCGAGCCCTACTCCGACCACAAAGGCCGCTACCACTTCGGCTTCCACTGCCCGCGGCTCTCGGACAACAAGACCTACATGTTCTGCTGTCACCACAACAACACCGCCTTCAAGTACTGCTGCAACGACACGGAGTTCCAGACGGTCATGCAGGTCAACCTCACCACCACGTCGGACGGCTACGCGCACAAGTGAGTGGCGGTCCAGTCGCTCTGACCTGCGCTGACCTCTTTACACATGCGTGTGATTTGTGTCTTCTGTTTGCTCTTGGAAAATAGATGGAGAGTTTGGTGGACTGGGATAATTGAATATCCGATTAAAATATAATAAAAGGCAGATGTTTGAATATAATGTTTGAATCATTCATGCGTATCATGTTTTCCAGGGAGATGACGATTGGAAAAATTTGGAGTTCCGCTCTCATGATGGATGGTAGTCCTGTTTTTTTGGCTACACTGTTTAACCCAAAATAGCTCCGAGTGCTGCTTTGTTATTATTATCTGATCAGTAAAATTTGTCTTTCTCGTGTTAGTATTTGCCTACGTGACTTGCTGCTTCTTACATTCCTACAATCATGTGCAAAAGTCAGTGGTAATCCTTTTTTTTAAAAATAATAATAGCATAATAAAAATCAGATGATCATATTGGTTCTTATTGGTAATACAACTTTTGACAAAGAACAATATGTAACTTTTTCACACTGATATTATTTATTGAACAAATATTTTGCCAAAAAAGAAAAGAAAATCATATGGGCAGCACTAAATACCCCCTTATTGCCTCAATAGGATTTAAAGGGTTAAGCTGCAGCCATGTGCTGCTAATCATATTGATCATCAAAACATTCAAAACAGTTCCCAGGAGTGGACGTCCTGACCAGTTGACATCAGGGCCAGGCTGTGTAAAGCTCAGAGAATTACTAAAAAAACATCTCAGACCCAACAGGCATCACTGAGTATCTTAAATTTTAAAGTTCATGATGGCACAAATTTAAAAAGAGAGTGAACAAGTGTGCCTTGAGTTCCAGTAGGAAGCCTGTTATGTTTAAAAAGAACTTGAAAGCATGACTGAGATCATATGACCACGGGTGCACATAAGCCGGTGCTCGAGGACCGGTGTCCTCTGCGTTTTAGATGTTTTTCCTGTTTTAGCACACCTGATTCTAACTTAGGGTCATCGTCAGCATGTGCATCAGGTGTATCAGTCGTGTGTATCAGGATGTGTTGAAGCGAGGAAACATTTAAAACCTGCAGGACGCCGGCTCTCAAGGACCAGGGTTGGAGACCCCTGGTCTAAATGCTAAAAGATGGATCATGCAACTATAACTGAAGTGAACCACCCCACCAATGCCGGGGTGGGATGTCAGGAGAACTTAAGTACATGCCAACACGATACTAGAAACAACTACAGGGCTTAAAGGTGGTACTTAGCATTCCCCATGTGAGTTTATTCTTTTGTGTTACATTAACAATCTCGGTTATATGTTGTTGTTTGTGTGTGACAGTGTTTGCCTAATAATAAAGCAGATTTCCATCATGTTTATTTTCAGCAAAAATATAAACAAAAGCAGGAACAAAAGATGTGGTACTTACTTTTACACAAACTTTTATTAACGTCATAAAAGTATTATGAACAACCCCCTAATCCACAAACTTTTTCCCCACAAATTAACAAATACAGATAGATAGATTACGCTTCATGATAGATTATAGATAGATGAAACTTCACTAAACAACCCTGAAATATCTACTATATTGTGTACGTTCAGTTGTGATGAAGTGCAAACAAATATGACCAGACACGAGCCGACTTGGCACGAGTAATTAGAGGGAAAACGGTTTGCTCTGAATAATGAGGAGCTTCCCGTCAGCAGTTTTGGTGCAATAATTATTTGTAGAAATCGCATTTTCTCAGCTCCTTTGAAAAGAGGATTCGGCTGACACCCCGGCAAGCAGTTTACTTTCTCTATAGAGCCTCACTTGTTGACACCGTCTGCCTCTTTTCTAGAGGGTTCATCGATTTGCACCTACGGAGAAATTCAAAAGCACCACAGAGGAGAGCAGACGCTAAAAGCAGTTGTTGTGTCAGGGTTGGGACACCCACACATAGTACTGTTTCTCAGGTGTTAAGTGCTGGCTATTATATCAAATAAGCTCTGGTGTTCCAGATTGTGTCACAGTGCAGATGTCTACACACAAATTAAAAAGCTGTTAAGAGATATTAATAGCAAACTGCGAGCAAATGCCAGCGCGTGACAGATGGGACCTATAGGCTTGCGGATGTGTATGTTGCTTGCAGGATGATTTGATGTCAGCTGAGTAAAGGACGGAGAAAAATGCACCTCTCCTTCCGTGGGAGCTCTCAGTGGGAGGTTGGGGTGACAGAACCACAGCTCTTTGTACCAATGCCCTCCCAGCATGCCTCTGCCTCGGACGGTTCGCGCTCCCCTGCAGCCAGTCATGATATTTCATTTTTAGCGTCTGATGGCCTGTTGGGCCCCTCTTTCATCTTGGCTCAATAGCCGATATGACAGCAGGCTTGATATTTACCACTGGGCAAGCAACAATTGGCCGAAAAAAAAAGGCTCTCCTTTCCAACTGCATGGTGAAAAATTTCCTATAGATTTGAGTTTTACGGCCTTTGAAGTTAAAATTAAGAGAGTTTCACTGAAATACTGAATGTTGCATAAAGAAAAGGAGTCTACGTGGTTACAGAGCAGCTGAAATGGTGCATTAATGAAAGGGATGGAGGAGCCATCTGAGGATAAATCTTAAAAGAATGAACCAGAAGAAGTAAAACTCCTGACAGTTAATCAATGGCATCTGTTTCCTGTCTCTGAGACGGCAGTGTTAAATATTTAGGAACATCAGTTTTGATTGTGTAGTTGTGGTGAATCCCTTCCAGAGCTGTGAACATTTTCTGTGCTGCAAAGAAAACCTTGATGTGTAAAAAAAAAAAAAAAAAGCTTCAGATGCAATGTAAGGAG
The DNA here is from genome assembly GCA_028564865.1 of Zenarchopterus dispar. Classification (NCBI taxonomy): domain Eukaryota; kingdom Metazoa; phylum Chordata; class Actinopteri; order Beloniformes; family Zenarchopteridae; genus Zenarchopterus; species Zenarchopterus dispar. The sequence continues at coordinate 2,895,285 of JAOWBL010000021.1, read as the reverse complement.
GCATTTTTTGTAGATTTAAATGCTGCTGTGTCATTTATCCAGCTCAAATGTTTATTTTGAAGCGGTTTATCCAGATGAATAGTACTATATAATTTCAGACAAGTAGATTCACTTGATTTAGTAAAGCTAGAAACACCTATTTTAATATGTAAAGGCTTTAATCAGGGCAGTCATGGTAATTACATAATGTGGCAAATAAAATATGTTTCCCTCTAAATCAATCTCTGTTTTAAATAATAAGCTGGTTCATCTCTGTTTCCAAGCTGGAATGCATTTTCTTTTTTTAAATTCTGTCCATTTGTCTGATTTCCCTCAGCCAGATAGCCCCGGTGCCAGTTCCAGCAGAAATGTCACACCCGGAGATAATTTAACATCCCTGCTTTCTCATGCTCGCTCACAAACTCTTTAAGAAGCTGTTTTCTTGAAGCTATTTCTGCTCATTTACCTTGTTATATTTTATGGATATGGGCGGACTAAAAACAGAGTTCAAATGTGCCACGCATCAATCCAGCTGGATCATCGAATACATGAAGGAAATTTACGAGAGGTGAAAAATAAGAGCGCTGATTTACAGAAGAACTGTTGGATCCAAAGGAAAAAAAATGGATTAAATATGTTTTTTTTTTTTTACAAAGATTCTTTGTCCAATTTGGAAGAGGAAGCAGAAAATGAACCAGATTGAGGGTTTTTAATATGATGAACGTCTTGGTTTTGCCACGTGAAAGATAAAAATTCACACCTGGAAGCATCATCATAGTCTTTGAGAGTCTTTAAGAGCTAAATTTAATATGTGGATGAAAGCTTGGAGCATGTGCAGGCTGTTAATCATCCCGTTTGGAGATGAAACCACATTAACATCTGTTACTCCTGCAGTAATTATACGGCCCTGGTGGGCGTGTGGATCTACGGCTTCTTCGTCATGGTTCTGCTGGCCCTGGACTTTCTCTACTACTCAGCCATAAACTACGAGCTCTGCCGGATCTACCTGGAGAAGTGGGGTCTGGGGGGACGCTGGCTGAAGAAGGCTCGGAATCAGTGGCACCGGTCCATGCCCGAGGAGAGCGAGGTCCACGCTCAGGCCCAGCCCATGGTCCCCGGCCACCACCAGCCCAGACACAGCCTTCGAGGAGAGAGCCAGAGCCCCACGCTCCTGCCCTACAACACATCCACGGCATGGTGAGTCGCCATCCATCATGTGACAGCTGCCCACCCGAGTTGGCAGCAAAAGATGCAACTCCAGATCAGAAAATGTTGGGATGATACAGAAAATACAATGATAATCAAACTTTGACGGTAAAAATATGGTTTTTTTCTTGTATTTGAATTGAACACATTCCAATTAATCGTGGTTCACTTAGTTTGTGCTCGAGGACCGGTTCCCTGGGTGTTTTAGATGTTTACCTGTTTAAACACACCTGATCCTAGTTAAGGTCATCATCAGCATGTCTGTTAGTGACACAAACATGTCTGTCTATCAGTGTGTGCACCCCTGCAAATAATGTTAATAAGAGCACAGTTTAGTCCTACTGAAGGGCTAAAAGAGAGAAATGATGATTTAATGGCAAACAAGCGATTGTAATGGTGATTTGGTACAAACAAAGCAGCCATGACAGAGAAAGATCAGAAGGGATTTTATACTTCTCTTTCTACAGTGAAGAATATCATTAAACAATTTCGGAGGATTTCACTGCAGATCTCTGATCCCTCAGACAGCGCTGCATGAATATCTGTCGTTTATCAAAAGCTGACATAACCACACGAGATCCGGGAAACCTTTTGTTCAGCACTACAAGATGGCGCAACATTCAGAAATGTTGCTTTTAAAAAATATATATTTCTGTAACAGAAAAAAAAGAAGCCCTAACCTTGTCAAAGATCACATCAGCATCTCTGGATTCTGAGGCATCTATGATGACATCACACAGTTTGTTCACACGGTTTTATATTGTATTATGTTCAGCTTTTTTTTTTTTCTTTTGAAGAATTTTTTTATGGAGTAAATGGATGGTAATTGAAATATGTAAGAGATTTTTTTAGATGTGCTGCCTTCAAGGCCACATCTTCTCCAGGGATGTTCATGATTTTTCAATAAGACATTGAAAAACTTTGCATCGCCTTGCAATGTTCAACGCTCACTGGCCTGGATTATGGGCTGTTCTAACATGTCTCCACTAGATAATCCAACAACAACTTGTACTGTTATACTGAAGACTGAAGCATATTTGAAGGAAGAATGGGAGAAATGAACAACTGAAAACGTTCACCTTTTGGTCTATTCATTGCCAGAAATCTAAATCAAATCAAGGCCTCTTCAAGACCTGTAATCAAAAATCACAAGAAATCTTGATTGTCCCATTTTTAAAAAAAATGTGTTACTTGCCTAAAATGCAAATAAATAAATAAATAAAATAATAAAATAAAATAAACATGAGATATATTTGGTTCATACTGTCTGCAAAGAAATAAAAAGCCAACATAAATGTAAGAATCAGTGCATTTTAATCCTTTTTTTTTTTTTTTTTACTTTCCCTTGTTATCTCAATTTTTTCTGAGTTTGGGTTGTATTTACTTTGCATATTTTTTTATTTATTGCATTTCTCCAGGAAGATCACAGTATCACTTGGCAGAGTTCTCCCAAACATCTTTGTGTCGTGCTCTCTCAGGCATCTGGTTTATGTCACAAAATGTTTTATAACTTTGAGATCTCACACAGCACGCTGATCACCAGTGTGAGCTCCACTGCATCTTATATTTATCCATGAAAACATGCTCCACATCCTTCTTTGATTAAAAATTAACATGTGCAAACAAAGTTAACGTGAGATCTTCCACTGCTTCCACGGCACTCTTTGATATTTCATTTACAACAGAGACGGCTGATTGAATACTTCATACTCACTGGCATTAACACAAAACCCACGGGATGGATAGGATTTACATAATTGGTGGAATTAAAAAAAAATACACACTGCTCTGTTGATATTAGTTAATTTCTGTTAGCACACAGGCAGAAAATACCGGCTGAAGCCATACTCCAGACATGAAACTGTATTATGTAAACCTGGGCAGACTGTTGCACAATGTGATTTGTTCTGCTCCAATAAGCATATTTCCAGCGTAGACACTGTTGCTGTTTGGAAAAATGTCAATAAGGCATATGCTTCTTAGAAACAAATTAGGGGATTCTTTCTAGAAACGTTTATTTCATTTCTTTTTAGCGTAATTTCTCCCTGCCTCATTTTCTTGTCTGCTTATTTTATTTTGTGCTTTGCGTCTGTTTGGTTACAATAAGAGCTACGTAGCGGGGGATCTGTGAGTCTAGCAGGACAAATCGGAGCATTTTTAGCATACTTTCCCTCAAGCAAACAGGGGGAACTCTTGAACGTCACGCTCCTCATTTTCCTTGAATTCCTTTTCAGGATCAAAGTGAAAACGTCAAGACAAAGATAACACACCAGTGATATAACCTTCTTTTTAAATTCAAATCCTAGCAGCTTGACTTGATCAATATTTTAAATTTTCTCTGTCTGTGTCCACTACTGGATCCTTCTCTGTAAAGCTTGTGATCCGAGGCTCTTTCTGTCTAAAAATAGCAACCTTCTGCATCATCACCAACCGAAGACAAACTTGGGCCTGGAGATATTTCTTGGGTTTCATTCTGACCAGCTCATTAAACCTGTCATTTTAATAAATAGAAATAAACTGGATAAAATGTAAACACTGCTGCCCGCTCTGAGCGCCTTACTCACATTTAACTTGACTCAGTAGATTTTGGGTCACAAGCCATATTTGGATTTCCTTTGGTGGACCGCCATCTTTTATCCTTTCTTTGGATCTTTTAATTACCTCGGAGAGCAGTTAAAGAGTCTCGAAGTGTGCTAGCCTACATATGACGGCTGTTAGGACAAACTAGATGATTTATGACTCCACTAGTTAAATATAACAGTCGGAAGATGCAGGGAACTTCTCCTCTTTGCTCAAACATTGTTCAAACTTTGATAATAAAGCTGCACAAAAACAGATCTCAGCCTGAACAAACACACACTTGTGCCGAGTCCATTTGTCATTCAGGTCTCTGTCTCGCACACCGTGCACCCCTTTCTGTCCGGCTGTGACTCAGTCTCTTCCAAGAGGTAGACGACTCTCTCAGGTCATGATAATTTAATGCTGCAGACATTTGACAAATGGCTTTGAGGACCGGCGTGGACTTTGGGAGCAAAAGATGGAGGAGGTGGGATGCTGCAGCGGGGATCCGGAGACCGCTCTGCTGGTGGAAATGTGGTTAACGTAGACTGAGCACATCCACGGGACTTCCTCATTAGCCATGGAGCCTGTTCAGGATGATGGGGCTAATCCATCCCAGAATGGCTAGTCTGCCCTGCAGTGGCTGCACGCCAGCTTTAAGGTAGAACACGTGGGGCTGGTTGAAACTGCAGCTAACGAAACAGGCCTTAGCAAACAAGAGCAGGCTGATTTAATGGTAATTCATGCTGATGATGAGTAACAGGAGCTTCTCCAGGATGAATGTGCTATCACCTTAACAAACAGCATTTATCAAGACCTAAAAATGTTCTCACGTTAATGTCTTACACCGGTAAATATGTGGCTGATGCTCGCTGCATTTAATCACAAGCAGTTTGTGGGACAGAATTATAGTTTCACATAGGAAAGCACTTCTCAGAATCCAGATAATACTTGCATTTTTAAAAAAAAAAAGTGTATATAGTCCCGAAGGATGGTACAGTATGTATGCTACACTTGATGTTCCAAAACAGTGCGTCATCAGATGGTCCATGTTTTATTTGCAGGGGTGCAGATCCTTATCCCCTGGGAGGTTACAGGGTAATGGTTCAGAAAACTGGGTCCACTTAGTTAAACATCTGCTGGCCAAATGTAGACAAGAAGAGATCAGGTCAAGTCCCAAAACTGGCGAAGCAGCATCTAAAAACAACCCACTCGCACAGAAACTCAGGAATCCAGCACAAATGGTTACCAGCGCAGCAGAACAATGCAGAAAGCGAGTCAAAGTATCAAATAATTTCTCCACATGCGAACAGAAAGTGCGGCTTGGCATTCAGCGTGTGGGAATAGTGCTTACCATATTGCTACGTGAGCGGGCTGGTATGTACTGCTGCCGATCTGCTGGGGGTTCAGTGTGGGCGGCCTGAGGAAGTGTTATTACTTTCTCTCCATGGATACCCTTTATTAAAATGTTCAGTTCACATATTCACTTTGGTTTGCACAAATAAAGCAAATCTAACTCACATCCCTTAAAGAATGTGAGTGGGTCTGCTTGATATTAGGGTTTATTTCAACTTTGTAGAAGTGGTGGAGTGATTTTTACTTTTGCAAGCAACAGATTGCCAGCAGATGGGACTTTATTTGCGTAATAAATATAAATGGCAACAATTTTGTCAGTGATGGACTGTTTTGGATAATGTATCATCTACACTTACATATCACCAATTACCAATTAATATGAGTATAAAGAAATTCAAATAAAACACTATAGGTCAGGAAAAATAAAACGGGAACTCTATGTAGCAATACCACTTCTGACCTAATGGGGGCAGCAAATCACAGGAGAGCTCCCAGTGAAACATAAAACAAAGCACGCCCCTAGTGGGAGAAAGTAGTATTACAAGACATAATGGCCCGTCCCCACTCATTAGCTTAGTATTGTCCGTGATGCTTTATTTTTTAACACAGCAGATCTAAAGTATGTGAACAAGTGTGTTCAGAGTTTTCATTGAATACACTGAGTGGCTGTAAAGCAACAAACGCTGAACCATGAGTGCAGAAACCATGAATAATAAAGCATACTTCAAGGCACATTGTTGGTTTGTTCAAATAAAGAGAAAATGAGCCACAAAGGGAAAACCACCACACTTATGTAGCTCAAAGGGATGAGGAGTGGAGAAGGAAAAACACACATCAACACTGAGTATTGTTCAGAAAAGTACACAATATGGAGAAAAACCGCAAATATCAACAATCAGAAGTAAGACTAGCCTAGCATAAGGCCTGTATTCGCGATCACTCGTAGTTTTTCTTCCACTGTGTAGAAAGCCCCTTTCTGTGAAGCATCTAACCGGGAATTTCCAACCCTTGGGTTTGGACTACATCCCAGTCTGTATGCACCCTCTTTACCCCATGTACCGTTGGTGGTATTGTGGAGAAGTAACATCATCTGGGTTTCATGAAACCAGGAAAATTTAAGAGAGCTTGCAGTAAAAATCTCCTGCTTTGTATCATCACTTCTTTTAGATTCCTTTTGTGGTGCGCCCACACTTCTTGGAGTTCCTCCTCAAAATTGCAGGAAATATCTGATCCGCTGCCGTCACGTCAGGCTGGTTTTACTGCATACATTCAGTGAATTTAAGCGTTTATCAAGACTTTCTGAAAAATAAAAATCTGTGCTACCAAGACAAGGGGTAAAAAAAAGCTGCTTCTGTGCTTGTGTTTAATGGTCGATTAAAAAAATAGATGAGTCATCACTGGTTTAATAAATGCTGAGCATCCGCCAGAAGTGCCACAGATGAAAGTGGGAGAGTTGAGATGTTGGGCAACATCAAATGACACCACTGAAAATCAAGCAGAACCTGTCACTGAATCCCTTGGCGACTGATAAGACACCCAGCACCAACTTGCAGCAGCGGGAACTCATGCCAGTATCCACCCACTCACTCTAGGCTGTTAGCTTAGTGGGCCAGCTGAGCTTCGCCATGGGCAGACTGGTCCATGCGAGATGGCATCTGTCACCACATTCAGCACTCACCTGACTCACCAGCACATCGTAACACTGCCTCTTATAATCAGCCTAAAGTGACTCAGCGTTATAACCCAGTGTAGTAAATGCAATCTTCGTCACTCGTGCGCTCCGATTGTTATGTCACTTCTTTTTTGACCATAGATAAGCATTCTTAAGTCGCATGTTTTAACCTGTGAGAGAATGACACTCACCTCAAGAGGATGAAGCAGCATTTTGCATCTTGTTTCTGTCAGAATTTGATCAAAGTGCAACTCTTTCTTCTGCATATTCACATCCATCTTTGAACTCACTGGCTGGTTTCTCTGTGCTAATAACACAAAAAGTACATTAGAATATTATTCCTCACCTGTCCATCCACAAAGCAGCGTGCCAGGACCTTGTCCAATTAATGCAACACTTTCCATATGGTGAGTTAATTACCATCATAGGGAGACAGACAGAGAGGTCTGGTAAAGAGGAAGAGCAGCTTTGCATTTTATTTTATTTTATTTTTCCTGCAATGCCATCATTTTACTCTTGCACCTCTATAAGCAAATACTACTAAAAATGTTTGTCTGTCCCTGCAAGAATGGAGGATAAATAACAAAAAAAAAAAATAACAGAAGGAAAAAGTGTGACTTTTCATTTTCCCATCACATTGTGCATGCTCTATTATTCTGGGCACAAGAGATGGGTTTGGTGAACGTTATTCATCAAACTGCGGTGGAATTGGAGTCTTCACAAGACTTAGAGGCTTGTGAAATATTCCTGTAAATCTGATTGCCTTTTGAAAAGCAAGGCTGCTCCATTTTATTAGATTTTTGCGTGTTCTGGGCCTAGAGCTGATTTTCAAGCTAATTTGCTCTTTTGCAAAGATCATTGTGGACCCACAGGCACAATGCCATCTGAGACAGTTTCAGACACGAAGCTAAAATTCACATCTGAGCTGTTCAGTAGGACTCCAAGCAGCCTCTTTGGTGACTGAGTGGAATTTGATCATCCAAACATGTGCTATAAAATGCTTTTTTCTTGTTGTGAAATAACATTTTTGAGTCTTGCCAGAAGCCTAAAACTGCTATTTTTGATGTTGCTGTATTGCACGTTGTGCTAACATTTAACATTTAATTACTAGCACATATACATGTTCCCTTTTATATCAAAACTGCTCCATTTTACATTATTTGGGTTCTAACCATCTAACATTAGATCTATTGTTGTTTCTAGTCTGGAATGTTTCTTTAAGTCATATTTTAGGAATACCTTTAGCAAAAATGTTGATTTCTGTCTCTTTTGGACCAGATATGTTTTCCAACACTAGCCAGATGGATGTTTAGCTACGGATGCCATTAAAGCATAAGACGAATTTTGTTTGAGAGCCATCTGAGCTGTGATTGTCTGAAATCAAAGAGATATGTATCTGAATGCGACTGACCTGATTTACTGGATTCTATTTTAATGTATGTGTGAGTTGTAACATGTTTCGGTGTCATTTGTGGTCACTCTTTTCCTCTGTTTGCACCATTTCTGTGTGTGAATTAGTGCATGCTAACTTAACAGCCCAAAACCTGTCCTCGATGCATTAAAAGACCTTTAAATTGGACAAAATTTCAGCAGATTGCAAGATGAAACATATTTGCATTTAAATTAGCTGTTTAATTGCAAATCTTGATTAAATGTTTCATCCCCAGCCTCCCCTTATAATTACTTTAGCTGATTAGCATGGGGGCAGAGCAGCGAGGGCAGCAATAAGTAATCATCTTTTCAACCAGATCTTCATATCTGAACAATCAAATGCTTTATAGGTTTGTAGGAAATTGAAACAGCTTTTTTTTTTTTTTTTTTTGCCTCCAAGTCACAGACAGCAGGTGTTTTCTAATTAATGCATGTTGATTTTCCAGCTTCTAACAGGTGTAATGAAAACCAAAAACCAAGCACAACCACATGTAGATGATCTTAATACAGTGTACAGTAAAGTCAAGCCTTGAATTAAAAATAAGCAAAAAGAAAAACATTTGGCATGATGCTATTATGACATTATCGTTGTGCTCGATCTTTCCCTTTGAACAGAGTGATGCTGCGAGTGAAGAACCCGAAGAGTAGCAACACCCGATTTCCTTACATGGTACAGAGAAGATGTCCCGCAGTCGCCCCTCTCTGAACCACAGACTCAACACCACCGCTGGCCTAGCCATACTGTAGTAGTTTGTAGTGACTACTGCCCATTTCCGATGAGCACAAAACACCCGTGGACTGACTGAAGCCGGCCTGGATGACATTCTGAAGGAGCTAGAGAACCGGGACTTTACTGCTGCACGACAGCAGAGGAGAGAGGGATACATTCAAATATCATCAAAGGGTTTAAAAAAAACCCAACACAGCTGAAAAGGCCTGCAGCATCCAAGTCCAACCTGAACTGGATGAACTGCCGTCGCAAGTGATAAAGCTTGCCCGTGTTTAAAAAAAAAAAAAAAAAATCTTTCTAGATATAAAATGTTACACTGCTGTGTCACTTTGTGTTCAGTAGCAGTTAGACACAGTTGTGGGTTATCTATTTGGTGATTTATTTATGTGAACTAGTCAGAGAAGTATATGAGTGGCTAACTTTCTGAACATGTAACAGCTTAGGTTTGATGCTGAGCATCTCACTTAGAATGTAGAGTGTTTTTGTTACCTACTAAATCAGACAAAATGCGTCTGTAGCCATGCTGAAAAACACTATCTTGGGTTTTCTTTCTGCAAAACAAGTGATTTATCTGTATTGTGTCTGACAAGAGGATAGCGCCATATTCTTGTTGTTTTAAAAGCTTGACATTGAATTCTAAAGAGTTTAGCCTTTTTACCCAAAACACTATCGAGGATCAGGGATGCCTTCATGACAGCAAGGAACTCCATGCCAAGTTTAACACAACCGTGACCCCGATGAGCCTACAACCTACAACAAAGTTAATGTGTGGCATTTTCATTTGTCAGAGCTGCATGTAAAGCAGCCTCATTAGCAATATAATGCAAGTGATTATCCATTAGCTCCTTTATAAGGAGTGCTCTATATCCTGCAATGTTAATGGAAGTGACAATAAGAGACCATTTTAAGCTATTAGCCATAATAGTAAATGTTTAAAAACAGTCCACCAACACCCCTTTCACTGTCAGCAATAATGTACAGCAGCTTAACCAGAGGGACACGGTACTTAAGAGTCAGAAAGCTCTTTCTGGGTAATCGGTGAGGAATGGCGCTGCAGCTCAGACTGCATTTAATATGAAGGTGAAGTCAGTGAAATCGAGATGAAGTATTAAAGGATAAAGATCTCCAAAGACTTCTGTGCCAGCTTTGAAAGAGGAAAAAAATTCGTTAAATTATCATCACTTTTTAAAGGAGAGTTCTCACAGTACTTTAGGGTAACAACTGATCATCGCTCTCACTCGCCATTTCCTTCCTCAGAAGATAAGAAAATCTGGCCTTTATCATTTCTGACAGTGCATTTGTCTGTTCTGGAAAAAGAAATAAGTAGAAGAATTGAAGTAAAACAACAAGGAGCTGCAATTAGACATGAATTGTTACTTTGCTCATTTAAGCTATGAATTTATTTGAAAAAAAAATTATTCTTCTTCATTTGCCGAATCATCTAGAGTTCAGAGATTTTCAATCAAATCTGATTGCAGACAAAGAAAACGGTTCATGTGGCGGGAAGTGAAATGTTATTCTTGTTGAAAAATGATTACCTAAGAACCACTGAACTGATTATTGGGATCAAGATAAAGATTTTATGTCTAATTTTTCAGCTCTATCAGCCAAACGTTTTTACTCTGAATTCCTTGCTCCAGTGCACGTTCTCAGAAATCCTTTTGGTAGAAACTGTGCAAAGTATTTGTTAATGTCAGCTTTTATACATGTCACAGGGTGTTAAAACCAGGAGGACAGCAAAAATGTGGAGCAGGAGCAAGGTGTCTGTTCCAATCTTTCCATCTGCAATTTATAATCTGACAACTGTCGACCGTGCACGTCTGCCAAAAGATAACCGGGTAGCATTTATAGTTTAGAGTTAGTTGTCAAAAAAAAAATCAGGTCTAAACAAATTTGTGCAAACAAAAGGAAGTCCATCAAGGGATTTGAGCTTCATGTTTTATTTCTATGTTCCATGAGGTTCAAGTAGAACCTAACAGAACCTACCAGGCCTGCCAGCGACATCCTCAGTTATCGGCAATAATATTCAAATTTGCTGAGTTGTTAGACTGACTTAATTCCCTCTTCAGTAGCTTAAGTTTAATTGCATATGTGCCCCAGCAGATTTGTGCCATTACTTCCAGGGGCAGAGAGACAGGATGTGTCCAAATGAAATAATTGGTCCGGAGATCAGAAGTGGCTCCAAATTGCTCTCGCTTGCTCTCCCTGTTCCCAGAGTGTGAACAGCAGCAGCAAACAGGGAGGTGAGCTTTTTCTCAGAAGCAGCAGGACACGGGAGACTTAATTAGTTTCCAAACCTGGATAAGTGAGAGAAAAAGTGATGTCAGAGAGAGAATATATGTTCATTTTTAGGTGATCTGTACAGCGTGTTTTGGCCTGTAATAAGGACAAGGAGCTCTGTTCTTATCACCGGTTATGTAAAACATCGGTCACACCCAGGGAATATATACAGTACATTGAAAAAAAAAAGAAAAAAAGCTTCTCTTTGCCTCTGACGAGCAGTAGCAGAGTCAAATTTGGATTCCCTTAAGAGTCATCTGAGGAATCTTCCTCTGTTTTTAATGTTACTTGGTTTTGTGCTGTTTTCTGTTTTGTTAAAATAAAACAAAAAAAAAAAAAAGTTTCGACTCTGGCCTGACGTGATGTGGTACTGTAAATCGTATCAGCTTAACCCTCTTCCCATAGTATAAAAAAAGAAGAAAAAAAACTTAAATAAAAAGGATGGGAAGAAGGAAGCACATATGTTTCAGTCGCTCCAGGTTGTCATGGTAACAGTTGCCTTACAGTTAAATTTGAACCTGTATACAGAAGCTTTGTAGTGGTTGATACCTCACTTTTTGGGTGTGGTGATGATGATGATGTTGATGATGATGAATCACGTTCTATCTATGTACTAACTACTAGATGGAATGTACCATTTTCAGTTGGATTGTTATTGCACTTGTTGACTTTGTATCGTCACAACAGGGAGAAATAAAGTTTTATCTTTTCCAGTGTGTTTAAATCGCTGTCTGTTTAGTGATCTTTGGTTTAACAAAACCATATATTTATTCATCACAAAGATGCATCACACTACAGTAACCACCACACTAAGCACACCGCACCCATCACTGTCTTGTCTTTTTATCAGTCTTGTTTTTTTATGTTTCAGATTGGTGAGTTAGTCCTCCTTGGCAGAATTAGGAATTCAAATGTTAATAAAATGTGTGTGGTTAGACCGTCAAGGAGGACTAGTGAAGGACACACACCACATTAATGCATCACATGAAAATATCTGCTGCAAGATCAAAATGCATATAATGCATATATATATGTGTGTGTGTGTGTGTGTGTGTGTGTGTGTGTGTGTGTGTGTGTGTGTGTGTGTGTGTGTGTATGGTATCATATCATGGCACTTACCATTAAATTATATGCAGACAAAAAAAACTGAACCAAGCAAAACTTATATTTATATGTGTACATTTAGGACATCACCATGAAGATAACAACCATAAAACACCACATAATTACACAATTCTTGGGTAATATTCATTGAAATATACCAGTAATTCTACAACTTCACAAAAACAACCTTCAATGTTTCTTTAAAGGTAGGGTAAGGGATTTCTGGATGAAGATGTCTGGTAACATTTGAAACAAAACATGAGTAGAAGATGGAGGGCTAGCTCCTCCTAGCCCCTCGCTCCACTCCTCCCTGAGAAAACGCCCCATCATGAAGCATCTTGGAAGCATCTTTGTCCCCTCTCCCACTTCATGTACATGAACGTTTATGGAGCCAGGCCTGTGTATGAAGACTGTTTCTGCACAGTGTAATCGTGACATGAGCAGCTATTAGATGAGAGGAGATGTTTAGTGAATGTTCAGGGTTAGAAATGGTGTAGAGATAAGATATGAAGCCGTATTTGTGTTCAAGGACTGGTACATAGCTGATGAAAATAAACTGATCAAATATATAAATGAATAAATATTCCCTTTTTTTGTAACTCAATTGTTGTAACACTTGAAGATAGCTGAGATCTATGGTGCCAGAAAGAAGATTATCATGCAGGAATATGAAACATTATTTGATTTTTATTACCAAATCCTAACACCTGGATCCTAAAAATATGAGAATTTGCTCTGGTTCAACTGCAGGCTGTGTTATTAGCCGGTTTGACTGGCGTGATTGCAAGTTATTAATGGCAGCTCATCATTTCTGGCGCCACAAATTAACAATTCTGTCAGCAATGATGGCTGTCCACAATATAGCACGTGTGTCATTGCATTTGTGAGCTTTCTGCAAGGCCGAGCCCTCACTGAACCACGTTCTGTGTGAGGAGAACTATTTTCTCACAAAAACACTCTTTCCTCCAATCTAAATGCTAAATATTGCTCTCGCATCAGACGCAAACACAGCGCTTCATCAGAGAAGAGCTCGACAGACTAATGTTGAAATGCTGACGCCGATTTAACCATCAGTCAGTGGAAGGAAAAAAAAACAACTTTTGGCTTATTTTACTGATTGAAGTAGAAAAAAATGAAAAAGATACATTTTCTGCTGTGTTTTCCTCTTAGAGACATAAACCAGTTTAAGGGTTTAACATGCATCAAAATGAATTAAGTTTGGATATATTTTCATCAGTCAATAAGTGGACTCGAGTGTCTGTCCTTCAGGCAGTCACCGCGCGTAGGTGGCTGAACCTCGGATCTGGAAACACAGAAGCATCATTAAAGCAATTAGTTTTAGAACTACAGCTGAAAACAGACAGTGACATGTCAGAACTCAACACCTCGCTTGAAATCAGCACCTGCTACTGCTCGCCTTCAGCACTTTTCCCCTGCAACCAAGAAGTTTGTTACAACCTCGTCAAAGTTCCTTTGAGCTTCTCTAATGAGCTCCGGCTCGTGACCCAACTCTCATCCACCTCTTCCAATCATCCAGCCCAGGTTCAGGTGGTCAGACTACTTTTTAACGCCACCGTCTTTCCCCCCTCAAGATCCATCTGTGTCCTCCTCCTCCTCCTCCCATTTTCCAGCAACCAATGCTCTTCCCATCTGCACTCATGAAACCAATTGCCGCTATCCGTCACCATTTAAAAACCATTGTCTGGATTTCCACATCCTGCTGTTATTGAGGAGCCCGAGACACATCCTGCCAACATTTATCTATTAAAACTCCATTAAGCCTCGGCTCCACAATGCCGAGTCTACTCAGACCGGATCTGCGGTGACACCGATACCAAATCAAGATCCAGCTGACGCAGATATTGATATTATCATACATGACTTCCCTTTGAACTAGTTTTATACTACAGAGGAACAAAAAAAAACCAAAACATGTGAGTAACGGAAACAAGAAAAACATTATTTGTTTCATAATACAATAGAGGCTGGGTTTAAGTCTGAGACTGCAAACCTTTTTTTGATTTGAACAGATTACCACAGACTGCAATACTGATGTATTGAGTCCTTCAGGACCTTCAGATGATACTTTTTTAATCTTTTAACATCTCCTAATTGTTCTCTCTCTTCAGTCAACTGCTAAGTCTTAAATGTACCATATAATATGAAAAAAAAACCAAAACGAGTCATAAGCTTCCATGATACAAATTGACGTCTACAGACTTCAGTCCCAACAATGGACTTCCAGAGATGTTTACTTTATTGTCAAAAACGGAGAAAAAAACCAGAAGAGAAGAGAAAAACCCATTCTCTGCAGGTGAACTACGTCCAACCAGTGCACCTCCAGTACTCTGATCAAGTTCTTTGAATCATCTTGTGCCTTCTTTTACTCCATTAAAACACTGATTTATGAAACATTTCTTAATTCTGGTTTAAGTATTGTTCTGCTTAAAGGATTTCTTCCAGTAATTTGGGAACAAATGAGAGAAGCTGACCTTTCCAAGTAATACCAAGAGTGGTATTACTGTCCTCAAGGTCCACTGTCCTGCATGTTTTAGATCAGGGGTAGACAATCCTGGTTCTTGAGGGCTGGTGTCCTGCAAGTTTTCCTGCATCAAAACACCCTGATACAATAGCTGTATTAATAACTGTCTTGTGCAGACCATGATGACAAAATAATGACAACCATTAATTTGAGTAGGGTGTGTTGATACAAGAAAACATCTAAAACATTCAGGACAGTAGCTCTTCAGGTCCAGGGTTGTCTACCCATGGCCTAGAATAAGACCCAATGCTTCAAACCCAATTGGATGGATGGACGAAACATCTAGCAAGAAGAGCAAGAGTGAAAAGGAGGAGTAAGGTGTTATCATTTTTTAATCTCTATTGTTACTCAGAATATCAGATTACGTGCAGATAAAATCAAAGGGATTTGTCACAGTGGTGAAATTGTCTTGTCTAGGGTTTTGGTTCATGTGCGTTTCCCGTTTTATTTTGAAGTTCTGACTCGCCTCTCATCTCAGGTCACTTGCCCTTCCTCGTGTCACGTCCGTCTTCCCTGATTCCTGATTGTGTCCACCTGTTTTCCATTCCCCTCCTGGTGTATTTATAGTCTGCGTCTCCCTTCCTCTAGTGCCGAAGTGTCTGCGTTAGTAATTCACTGAAGCCGTATTCTTGTCAAAGCCTTTGTCTGATTCACGTCTTCATCCAAATATTTTGTATGCTTCTTGTTAGAGTTTAGTTTTGAGTTTCTTAGCCTTTTCGTCCTACGGGATTGATTTCTGTTCTTTTGATTTTTTTATTGAAGTTTTTTCATCCTGCAGGATTGTTTTTTTGTTGGACATTAAATTATATATAATTTAATATATAATTTTTACATGCAGTTGAGTCCTCAGCTTATTCTGGGCCTGACAGGATGTTTCACCAACACTTGTTTGCAGGTATATGGACTTCACTTCTCTACCAAGCTTTAAGACTGCAAACAGAGAAGAAAAAAATTAAAATCAGGAGGGACTGTAGTGCTTTTAAACAAGAGATGCTTTAATCTTGGACCTGTTACTGTGAAGGAGCGTCACTGTACTCCGAATATTGACCTGTTGGCTGTGAGATCCTGTCTAAGCTGTCTGCTTAGAGATTTTGGTTGTATTATCAGCCAATGCTGCATGTGACACCATCAGCTAAGATACCGCCAAGCAACAAAGTTAATACCGCTCTCCAATCCTTTTTTTCTATTAAATGATTCCTACTTTATACCTCAACAACATAACCTCCCTTTAAGGATAAATAAAGTCTTTGAGGGACTGGAGACCTGTCCAGTGTGGACCCCTGCCTTTTGGCTGAAGACAGCTGGGGTAGACTCCTTTAACCCTGAATAAAATGGAGCAGGTAGAGATAAGCCATAGGTGAATAAAGTATTATTCACGTCATTTGAGCTTGTTCATAAAACATCTAATCATTTCAGATGTCAACAGCTCAACCAGTCAGATGATTTACTTGGAAGGCTTGTGGGTTTGATGGTTCTCCCACTAAATCACAAAAAAAGAAAATACTTTATGTCATCATGTGACTCATATTCTAACCCCTCATTGTAGTTTTTGTTACATTCTGTATTTTAATTTACTTCCTGGCCTTATGTAACATCATAAAAGCCCTGTCATTGATAGATGTGGGTTTTCTCTTGGTTTTTAAAATAGTTTTTGACATGTCACTGGAGCAGCCACAGCCCCAATCAGCAGCAGACAACCAGGACAAGAAGCAACACTAATGTAGTAGTGTAAGCACAGTTTCTGCTGAACATGTAGCATTGATAAATAGCAAATTACCATTAGTACATCACAGAGGTCAAGAGTAGGCGTAAGGTCACAGTGAAGCAGAAGCTTCACAGAGGAGATCTATTTGATATGCTGGTATGATGGCAAGTAAAGAAAGCTGTTATATAAACCTGATGGGCTGGGTGTGAGATGCTTCTAATGCTCTCTGTGAAGCCAATATTACAAAAATACAATTATGCAAATAGTCTCTGTGCAGTCATGCTTACATCTCAAAAGCCAATATGGCATCATTTTCTACAACAAACCTTGCTTCCAATAAGCCTTCAAAATAATATTAAACAGCAAGGGGGAAGTATGCAGAAATCTAATTCAGATGTCAGCAATGACGGTTTAAGACTATATGAATTAAACATATGGTAGCACCGACACATCATCTGAAATAAATTATCATCACCGTTGTTCCTTTCAAGTTTCTTTTTTTTTTTTTTTTACAATTACTATTGATGTCTCCACAGCTGTTGATTGTAGAAACAAGTCATTAAACACCAAAAACACATGAGCCTGAGCTACAAGAGAAAAACAGTCTCAATGTTTATGCCTAAACCCCAGGACACAAGCATCACCTAAAGAGGTTGGGCGCACATTTATTGTTCATATCAGCTGTTGCAGGTAACTCAAAACGTACCTCTGCGATGAAAAATAGCAGATGGGAACAGCAGGGAAAGAATGACGATAAACAAAGTGTCTAGAGGGACGAGGCAGGAACTAGAAGCTGGTATGCTGCCAGTTTGGAGAATCAAATATTTTTTTGTGTTCAGGAAAACCCTCCTGAGGCAACATGACAGCTGTTGCTCGACAAGCACGCTTGTACAACACCAGAGCAGCTGTAAAGGTGTTTAGCTCTCAAGCAGAAAGGTAAATAAACAGAGACTGTATCGAAAAACCGAAGAAACCCCCTGTGATGTCGTCCACAGGTTTTCGGACGAGTGCTCCTGAAGCCTCTTTTTCCTCATACTGAGCCTATTTTTGTAAATGGAAATAAGGAGGATGTGTCCACCATATTTCAGTCACAGTTAACTATTCTAGTTAACTGCATGCCCAGCTTCTGATAACCTATGATGCTAATTAAAGCTGCAGTTGGAAACTTCACAAACATCCAGTAACTGGCTAGAAAATTTGAACACAAACCCCAATCATACCCCCCCGACCCCCCAACCTCACTATGAAATGCCACAACTGTCACCTTCCCCCTTCCTCTCTACCTCTGCTGTAAAGAAATGTGACATGCTCGCCAGAGCATGCACATCTGAGCTGTAGTATGTGAGCACACATATGTTATGTTACTACGGAAACCCAAGGCACCAGAAAATGGATAATGTGGCCAACGGGGGTGAATAAGTTTTATCAAAAATAAACTTTGTATAACCGTTTCATATCCCCGTCTTCCTCAAGCGGTGGCATGCGAATATTTTCTTGAGGTACGATGCTGGGTGGGCGTTTCTGAAGCATGTGCAGGACCTTGATTGGCATTCTGTAAACACGCCCTCTAGCTCCGATTGGAGGAGCTGTGACCAGGATCCTCCTGGTGGTCAGATGAGGAACTGTAAATTTTCTTTGTTCCAGATCAGCTTCAGTCCAGATGTTGGACTATTGATGCTTGTCAGTAAAGAGAGGCAATGAAGCAGATGTGGCCTTAACAGTTTTAGAAAATCTAAAAAGCACAAGATGCTGTAAAAGTCATATTGGAGAAATTCATGTGTCAGCATGTTTGGAGACCCAAAATGGCCAATACTAAATTGATTAAATGATTTAATACAAACTGTTGAAAAATAGATAATTGAGGTGATTGCTAATATCAAAACTTTTCAATATGAACAGCAGGAGCAGAGGTTCCTTCAGTCAGAGGGTCATCACATCATGTATCAAAATGTCTCTGAATAGGACACAGTATTACCTCACTGCAAAAACCCAGTGGCTAGGGATCACAAACCAGTGTTCTCATGGTTCCAACTGCTAGCCTGGATAAATGGGGAGGGTTGTGTCAGGAAGGGCATCCAATGTAAAACCTATGCCAAATCTATACTAGGAATATGATAACCCGCTGTGGTGACCCCTAAAAAATGGAAAAGCTGGAAGATGTTGTTCTGCATCAAACTGCTATAGCAACATCACCTGCATGTTTCTTGTGGCTTGATTTAGATGCAACAGTCAGATAGCCGCTGTGTGTGTGTGTGTGTAGATGGCAGTAAATTGATTGAAAGACAGTATAAAAGACCTCACTGTCTTCTCACAATGACATCATATCACCATGACAACTCATCAGCTTTCCACAACTCTGTCATCAGGAGAATATGCCATTATGTAACGTTTTCATTCACAACAGGCACCTGTCATCAGTGTATATCTGATATCGCCAATAAAACAGAGAACCTGAGAAGGAGACGTAAAAGAAAATGAAAAAAGAAACTCAAAAAAACAAAACAAAACATTTGTATCAGCCAAATTCAAAACATAATTTATCAAACAACCCAATAACAAAAAGCATCAATGTTCAGTATAGTGATTAATACTTAGACCCTCATCATGTTTGAAATAGAAGCCATTGTTTAAAAAACAAGTGATAAAAAAGAAAGTAGCTCAACATGAAAGTAAAGCCAGTATGGCTACAGTTACAGTTAGACTTTAACTGAATGCTATGGTATTAATGTAAAGGTAGCACCAAAGTAAAACTATGATGAACATGTAAAAATAGAACAATTACTATTTTATGTACATCATCACAGAAATATCTATGCAGAAAAATGAACTTATTGGATGTTCCCATTAAAAAAAAAAAAAAAAGTCTTAGAAGATCAATCTTCTCTCATCAGGTTAGTCAATACCATGTTTTTCCTTTTGAGGTGCAGCTTGGGCTCACTGTTCCTTTTAAAAATGAAACAACTACTATTGATGCTCTATATTTTCTTTTTCATTGGTTTTCTGTGTGCACTCAAGAGAAAACCCTTCAAAATTAGAAATGCACTGAGATAGATGTCTCATTTTATTGTATCTCAGCACTGCACCATGTTCGAACAAAAACAATATGAAGGAAAGAAAAAAAGATTTTTAATGAAGGCTGTGGAGGAGGGCAGTATAAATTTTGAAAATGCATAAAAGAGCGACGTGGTGAGTGCAGAGCAGTAAGAAGAGATGACCTTTGCCGCTGTTATAATTAGTGTTATTTGGGTAAAGCAGACTGAAAGTTGCAATGACTGGACAGAAAGATACTTGTAATTAGCTTCACAACACGCCTGCTTGAACCAAAACAATACTCCATAAATACTTTAAACTTCTGAAGCGGCCGCACAACTAAATATACATACATTTTCAGTTTTGTCTCTGTTTTTGTTTTAAAGTTTTTGTATTTTTATATGGGGAGTCAGTGGAGATTGACTCGATTTTGGAGCCACCCTCTAGTGGTCACCTGAGGAACTGCACATTTCCCAACTTCCAGGGTCATCTCACTTACTCTACAAGTTATTGCTGGTGCAAGATACTAAATTTAAAGCCGAATACAAGCACACATGTCCTTTAAAATTCTTGGATCAGCCAGTAGATTAAAATAGAATAGATCTTTATTGTTGATTAAGAACAATAAAATGTTTGCAGCATATTGTAAAGTGCAGTACAGCAGAAAACTATATGGATCAGAAAAAAAAATATTAAAAAAAGCAAACAGCTAACCTATATACAATCAGTAGGTGTATAAGTAAGTATAATCATTGGTGGGTGTGACAAACATAAACAAGTGTAGCACAAAAACTAGTTGAAAGAGTTGATAAATCTCATTCAAGACATTATGTAATGACAACTTTATTCCCAAAGAGTACCTCAAAAGCCTTTATTTCTCTATTATATTTTTGAAAGTAGCAGTCTCTTTTATAAAACATTCTGTTTTGTCAGTTAAGACCAAAGACAACTCTTTTTCTTCTGGCTTCAATAAAATAAAAGCATACTGAAAAAACTGCTGGATAGAATTATTGCTAAAGAACAGATTAAATGAAACAGCAGGTCTTAAAAACAGTACTATCACAATCTTTTTGAAAGTACTAATGTGATCATTTTACAAAAGTAAATAAAGGGATTTTTTTGGAAAATAATTAAAGTTGATTCTGTCTGTAGTGTTTCAGGTATGTCCGGAAAGTGAAACTGCTTTTAAAATCTGCCTTCTATTATTTCCTCCTCTGCAGACAGAAACACAGATGATGATAGCGATTGCTGCAGCAGCTCAAGTGTTGCATCAGGCCATTGTTTGGGTGGATGTGTGTCTTCAGTAAAACTGTCCGATATCGCGGTTTGTTCAAAATGTAACTAGGATTTAAGCCTCCCGGCTGCTGCCACATGTCGTGTGATGGTGGGCTGAGATGGAATTAACCTGGAAAAGTTTGCTCATCTTGTTTTATTAAGCATTTCATATAATACCACTTGTTGTATACATGCTATATAGGTTGTATAGGTTCTATACTGAAGACTCAAGAACAAAAGAAAAGCAAGTTTAGTTGCCTTGTTTCAAGCCTTTGCGAGTTACCATGACCTGGATGGCTGAAAGTCTGCACCAGCATATTCTTTACAGAGCTCATTTTCGTGCAGCGAGTTATCTTGTTCAAATGATTTCATAAGCAGTTGTGGGAAGGTGAACTTTGAGTGGCATTTTCAAAAGCAGACAGGTTTGACTTGCTCTTTTCTGTGAGTATTTTTTTGAAGACTCTCTGGTGATTGTTTCTCCATCAGTGTCGTCTCAGTTGCAGCGATCCTTCGCCTGTGTGGCATCAGCTGCTGCAGCCTCAGCTCCTCATTAACACAGGCGACAGGTCACATTCAGAGGACCAGATTCCGCCAGAAGAGCCTGTAGTTTCTAGCATAACAATGAGAGAAAACAAAGTGAAACGTGTAGCCGAAATAGCATTCCTCCACATCTGTCTTGGCGATGGCAACAAAGAGAAAGTTTATGTAAACTTTCCTCTTTTTTTTTTTTGGCATGAAAATTCAAATGCCGCAACTGGTTTTACTTTTTCAAGATAAACAGAGCGAATGCTGTGTATATTGTAAAGAAATCAGAAACAAGATTCAGTTTAAGATGTTGCACATTTAACAAAGAAAACATAAAACATGATCCTGCTTCTTTGCTTCAAGTGAGACATATATGTAAATACATTTATAAAAACCACAGGGGTTCTTTATTTATTAAAAACCACTGAACATTAATTTTCTCCCCACGGTGTTTTCTCCTCCCCTGCCTTCAGCTCTGCTATGATTGTACTTGAAACATAATCATAACCTCCTTGATGATGCTTAAGTGCAGCTGCATACATGAAACACATGCTACTCTCTGAAACCTCATAAAGGAGAAAGCTGAAGTGGCGTGATGAAGGTTATGTCTTCCACTGATGATCAGAGCAAGCACAGCACTCCTGTAAATGGGTATAAAGAAGGGCTGCACAAATCCTTCTGATTCATCCAAAGCAACAGAGATAACAGGATTTTGTGGCGCATAGAAATGAATAGGATCGTGGCAATCGTTTAGAGTAGGATGCCCTGCCTAAGACAACATGGCCCAAAATGACATGTAGAAAGTAAAACAAAATAGTAGACAGCTCTCTCTGATGTTAGTTTTTATCTCCTTTCAATCTGAAACATTTTTAAATGTTCCCACGTTTTGGTTGCTTAATTGTACATATTAGACTGTAATCTCTATCTATCTATCTATCTATCTATCTATCTATCTATCTATCTATCTATCTATCTATCTATCTATCTATCTATC